>PNEQ01050904.1:0-189183 GCA_003012365.1 Medauroidea extradentata
TATTTTGTATTCAGAGTACCT
This sequence comes from Medauroidea extradentata, assembly GCA_003012365.1. Taxonomy (NCBI): domain Eukaryota; kingdom Metazoa; phylum Arthropoda; class Insecta; order Phasmatodea; family Phasmatidae; genus Medauroidea; species Medauroidea extradentata. Next base: position 22 of record PNEQ01050904.1, read on the forward strand.
GCCACTGTAGTATAGTAAATGCCCGTATAACCATAACTGTCTTAAAGTCATTTAACCCTAAATAATATCTAAATAAACCCACAGTGTAGCTACCATCTGAGTGAAACCCCCAAACTAATAATAACTTAGGAACCCCAAATATAATAATCGACGTACAAAATAAATCATTTTGTAACAAGATAAATAAGTAGTGTGTGAAAAATAACTGGGTATTTTTTACTATAAATATACAGTTAACATGGATTGTATTTTATTACACGATGAAGCGTAATTATAATACAGTAAAAGTAATTAACGGAGTAAACTGCCAGGCATTAACTTATATTCGCTGAGAGTGAAAAGTAGTAATAAACCGACAACATATTTAATAGTTAGAGCTGTTGATAAGAAAATGATTTTGGCGGAATTCCTTGATGTATTTTTGTAGCATTTTTTTATAGTAACAAAGTGTGACTTATACAAGAAGTTACAAGCATAGTAAATATGCATAGTTTCATGAACGAGAAAAATTCACTCGGTCACGTATATCTAAAAACACGACATATTATTTTCCTTAATTTTTGTCAAGCTGATGGATCTACCAAAACAAACCTAACGAAAATCAAATATACCAGGAACTATCAAATAAAATCATTTTATTTAAATAGATAAAATGTGCTTCCTGAGATACGAAAAGTTCCAAAAGCATTTCAAAATAAGCAATATTTTAAAATATGCACTCAACATGAACAAAATATAAAATTATGGGAACACTACAACGAAGAGTGTGTGTATCGTGATATCATGCGAACGAAAGTGTTCAAATGGCCACCACTTTTAAAATATGATCCCAGCTCGGACAAAATACATACAATTCAATGACATTTGTAAGTACTATTGAACACATAGTCAGATTAAATTCTGAAAAATTACTTCTCAGATATCCCGTGGGGTTAAAACAAGTTCAAATTGCCACTAAATTGATAATGTGAACACGGCATTACAAAATACATAAATATCAGTCAACTTACTAAAGAGTATAATATGCTCCGGGTTCGATGAATCCGAAATAATGTGATATCAAAAATGTTCCAGTCTGCTACGTTTAAAAAAGATGAACACGACATAAATAAAATGCATAAATGTCAAGTCACCTTACTAAGTACCATATGTCTACGGAGTTGGAGGAAAATTTAAAAAAAAATAACACTAATAATGAAACAAGTTAGTTTAACCGTGTACTATACCTGTATTGAAATTAATGAAATTCTGAGATATTCTTCTTGAGGTACCTCGTCGCTCGAAGAGTTCAAACCACCACTACTGTGAAAATATGAACACGGCATGAACAGAAAATATCACTTACGTTAACATTAACTAATTGACATCTATAGCTAAGTCACCTCATTAAGTACTACGTGTATCCAATTTTCATGATATTCAGACAATATTGTTCCTCAGATATGTAATGCGAACCAAAACGAATTTTAAAAAAAGCCATTAAAAATATGAACACGGCAAGATCAAAAATATATAAACGTCAATATAACTTACTAAGTAGACCTAGACCATATGTGTACCGCGTTTAATTAAATTCTGTCTACGAATTTAAAAGTTTTCAAGGGGACGCACACACATGAACACGTAAACATACACAAACAACGAAATTATATCATAAGCCTAATATTTATTCGGGAAAGGGGTTGAAAATCTAATTTATCTTGAAAGAAACTATGACCCTAGTCAAAGAAACGAGATAATTGCTTTTATTTTGTTGTGTGCTAATTTATTTTGTGCTCTTTTTTTGCCTGTGACTTCGTTCGCATGGTTTTCAAATTATGCGACAAAATGTTTAGTAATTATATTTAGGTATCTTTCGAAGAATTAAATTTCTCCAAAAATTTAAAAAAAAAAAAATATTGTAAAATTTTTTGCCAACCGAAATTTCATGTATCCCTGGTATTAATATTTAAAATAATTACAATGGTTTTCATTAATTTTCTAAAAATATTTACTACCATATCACTAGTGGTTACAAAATTACGCAGTATGTGCACATGATGAAAAGAGATGATATTTTGGTCAGCGCTTAAAGGTTAGTGTTACACAATTTTATTGTGTTTTCAGTTTTTTAGCCATAACATTTATTCAAATTGTATTATCAAAATTTTCTCTTCGACAAAGCATAGGAGATATTCTTGGTAAACCAATTCACATAAATTATAATGGAATATTGCGTTAATTTGACATGAGGTATCATTGCAAGATAATTAAAGATTTACTTTCAAGAATTGTCTTACAATGATTCTGAATGACGAATTAATGAAAGATTTCGTTATTATTTATTTCAAGCGGTTTACCAAGAATATATCATATGGTTTGTCGAAGAGAAAAATAATTTTAATAATATAATTAGAATAAATGTTATGGCTCAAAATCTGAAAACGCAATCAAATTATATAATACTACCTATTACGGTGGCCGCCATGCTCAGGCCGCCGAACGGTGTTTGGAGCTTCCGCCGTTTCAAGATTGTTCGAAAACTGCTCATGGCACATAAGTGATGTCTGCTTAGTAACAGAATTCACAGAACATTACACGTGTGTATACCCATTTCAAGTCCTCTGTGTACCTCTAACTTTTCTTTTTACGCAACACAAAAGGGTGAAAATTAGTGTTTTTGTGATCCGTTTTAGGTATGAAAATGTTGGCACAGTAACGTTTTAAAAGGTATGGGCGTGTACAATCCACCGTTATATTTAGTATTACGTCATAAAATGAAAGAGTCACCACTAACTGTCTTATAGATGTAAGTTGTCGGCAAGAAGACTGCACGTCAGTTCAGTGACCTGCGCGTGCTGTGTCGCCCTTACAGCTTCCGCACGTCTAGGCATCGAACACGCAAAGTATATTAACCCAGACGGCCACCTTAAGGGGGAATGTTAGACAATGATACTGTATTTTAAGTTTTTGAGCTATATCATTTATTCAAATTGTATCATCAAAATGTTCTCTTCGACAAAGCATAGGATACATTCTTGGTTAACTGCTCTACATAATTAATAATGAAATCTTTCAATAACTTGTCATGCAGAATCATTGCAAGAAAATTATTTAACATTAACCTATAATTCTCTTGCAGTGATTCTGCATGACAGATTATAGGAAGATTCCATTATTGTTTATGTCAATCAGTTTACTAAGATTATATCCTCTGCTTTGTCGAAGAGAAAATTTTGATGATACATTTAGAATAAATGTTGTGGCTCAAAAACTGCAAACACATTTAAATTATCTAACATGGTTGTTTTTCTTCCGTGTTTCTTTGTTAACACACCTACTAAATATGATGACCGTTACTAAAGCCAGTGATTTTTGGTGGAAAGAAATGTTTGCACCAAATTGTTTAATTGGCTTACGTGCTGAATTGCGGCTCTGTTTCATGATTATTGGCAGAATTTTGTCATGCAAATGCGTCAATAATTTGACTGAGCCAACCATAATAAGTTTAATGCAACACCACACGTTTGTGATTTGCGGGTAGATTCGTATCACTGACCTCTACAGATGTGCATATAAGGCACTGAAACCTGTTGGTGCACATTCTATTCAATAATATTCAGTGGATCTGCTCATTATAGTTCACTCCTGGTGAGTGTAAGTACCGTCACACAATCACACACCTACCTTACTGAACAAAATAATTCACATTTACAATACTGACCAAGGGGCACAGCACCTTCCAAGATGTACTGGTAAAGGCAAATTTTATTTTAAACATACTGTGGGCCGGAGTGACTTTTGTCATGTGGGGTGAATTTGGGACACTTTTATACTGTTTAAATTTTCCAAAATTGCCGCATGTGAGTATATAATAATTAAATATTATGCGGCTATATAGTATTAGGAATTTATCTAAAGAAAATTTCTTAATTGAGGGCTACCACATATGTGAAAAATAATTTTTTGTACTGTCCTATAGTCGATTTTGGTAATTAAAAAAATTATTTGAAAATCTCAGAAATGTTTATAAGAATAAAAATATATTACGGATTTTTTTAATAGCCAATGATTTCAATTTTAATCAAATAAAATAGTTGGCTTTCGTTATTTGATCGTATCGATACAATTAAAGTAATGCATGTTTTAATGTTTTAAATAAAAAAATATTGTAAACAACTACTGAATAAGGGTTATTTTTAGTTTGCGAGCAATATTAACAAATAAAAAATAACGAGTAAAGAGAGTGCGTATATTTTAGACCTTAAAATTTAGCCCCTGAGGTCGCAATAAAAAAGACAACTTTCTCACTTTACAGCTTACATGTGGATCACCATACTCGTTTTGCAAATACACGCGTCGACCATCCCGCCCTAAGACGAGCCAAGCGTCTGGTCGTGTTAACTTCCTTGCTCCTCGGAAATGTCCGGGAGCATTCGTTCATCCTCGGCGATTGAGCCACGCACTTTTCTTCCGGTCTCCGTCCGCATTATAATTAGTTTAGGTTCCTTTTGGTTAGTGTATGTTAGTAGTTTCAAGTGTCAAAAGATACTGAGTTCTGAATCGAAGGACGGTTTTGCTAGGTTGGGAAACTGCAATAAAAATTAATAACGTGCGGTGCTTCCTTTGCGCTCAGTCGCCGAGGGTAAACGAATGGTCACGAGAGTTTCCGAAGAGCGGGTTAGTCAAAGCGACCCAGACGTTGGAGTAAGACGAGCCGTGCGGTCGTGGGCGCCGATGGATCGGCAAGTTAGAGGCAGGAGCATGTTGTTGACCTTCCTGAGTAGTTACGTCGAACGACATGACCCTTGCCCCTGCGCCCGTCAACACACACACACACACACACACACATACTAGCGTGGTATGAGCGCAGTGTCGTCGGACAGAGATTGATGAGCCTGTGAAGTAGGAGCTCGGGGACGGTCTAACGTCGCTTTCAATCCTCTCCGTAATGACTCATCCGACGAGAGACGTTTACACAAAGTAACCTGTTGTATACTTTACTCGGTCACGTGATCATGTTGCTCGATGACCAAGAGGTCTTGTTCTCTATCATCACCTCTAACAAATATCGTCACCTGTGAATGTCTTTCATGAGCGACAGCGATTAAGATAGTCAATCTTGAGCACGGTCGTAGAAGAACAGGTCTGGACACTCGCCTATCTACCAATGTATTTTGTTTGACCCCCTTGTTGTTTGGCTGTAGTTCGTCAAGTTACCGAGAATGTTGTAATTTTTGGCGCTGTAATCTGGGCGGTCGGACTCAAACTCCACCCACTTTTTCCCATTGTTAAATTTATAAAGTAAATAAAGATTGCTGGAGCCTTTTCTTAAATTTGTGAGCGAAGGAAGTATTTCATAAATGGATAAAAATACGTTTTTATAAATTCTTTATCGTAGTGGGAAGGAAGTGGGCGAAGTTTGAGTCCGACCACCCTAACTGCAGCGCCAATAAAACACAATATTTTCGGTAACTTGGTGAACTGCAGCCAAACAACAAGAGGGTCAAGTCTCCAGGCGAGTATCCAGACCTGTTCTTCTACGGCCGTGCTCTTGAGTGAATTTACATAGTATTGGCTAACATATGTCTTTGCCAGAATCTTAATATGCTGTAGGATAAGCTCTGAAAGCCTTCATACATCTTACTAAATTATATTTTCTCAGTTTACACTGTGTAACATTTCTGGTGGTTTCTATGAAGAATGTTCAAATTAAATGCCGTGGTCTAGTTCTTTTAAAAATATTGGTAGAGCTAATGAAATGCTCTTCATTTTCTACTTAGGTTTATCGTGATAAAACGTTTGGAAACATAGATCAAAGCCACTGATGAGAAAATGAAATGAAAGTGATATTTTAGCTACTGAAACACAATTAATAGTTTAAAATAAGTTGTACTTTCTCACATCAATCATAACTGAGACATTTGTTGGTTCTTTCCCAGCGAACCTGCCATTTTACAACTTTATAAAGATAAAATTCAATTTTCACAACTTTCTTCAAAGTTATTAATTTACTTCTTCGCCATAGAAAAGAGAAAGTAGGTATTCTTCGCAAAACCTCCAAACAACTTAACTTCTATAGATTATCTAACCCAAAAAAAAAAAAAAATTTTACATGTCACTGTGGTTTGAAATGAAGCTATGATATAAATACTTTTTATAACAAACTTTATAATAAAATCTCAAATTGAAAGTGTAGCACATCAGATACATATCTACAACAAATTTTAAATTTGCAAACGTTACAACTGCATATTTTGAATTACTAATTTCATTAATTAAATTTTAGATTCTGATCCAAGGCATGCAAGCAACTTTCTTAGTTCGCTTATTGCGCGCAAGCATATTTCATTCGGAACTATTTATTTTAAACCATTTCTAGTTGGAATTTTACTCTACCGAGGATAATTGAGGGACGTATAGTTAACGCCTAAAATGGTTGTGTATCTCGTCCGAGAAGATATACGTGGACTTTCACGTATGTCGAACGCCAGAAATAAATTAATATTGTACAGGATTTTTCGGAAAATTAGTGGTAGTAAATTGAATAAGTTTTAGATTACGCACAACCCATGTGTCAAGAAATGACACCCTACAAAGTTCTAGGGGCAATCATTAGTGTTGAAAATTGAATTCCGCGATTTCCTATGCCTCAGTCTAATGGCTAAGAGGATGAGTTAGTGCAGCCGAGTGGGAACAGGAGTATTGCGGGCTGCAAGTATCCAGGCGCACGTTCGGGTTTAAGGGACGTCCCTACTTAAATGAGACCTAAAGACCGGTACACACTATACATAACTCAGGACAGAATTCCGTACCAAATTAAGTGCAAGTAGCACTGCGCTAGTGTGTACAGCAACTACGCTGGTTCCAGACAGAAAATTCCCTACTTTATTTCACAGATAGAGCCCGTCCTATTTTTCATCGTAGTGTATGTTCACGAGCATGAGCAATGCACAATTTCAGCCACCGCGCATGCGGAGCATGCAATTAGAGTTGCCAATATGCTTTGAATAGAAATAAAATTCTTGTTTCCTACTGAAAAAACGACCATCACAGTTCACGAAACCTAAATAATACCAGATTGTTTCACTTACTTGGTAGTTACACGTATGTCTTGTATTGTGAAATAGTTTTCGGGAATTTTACAGTTACACTTGCAGGAATGTAGCAACCAATATCACAAATATATTTTTCTACTTTATGCACTGAAAAGTGTTGGTAAACAAAGACAGCGTGTACACAACACAGATGCTTTGCCCCGTAATTGCGGTATAAAATCGCAATCTAAATGTATGAAAAGAATTAACGAAATAATTGAGTAGAGATTTAAGGATAGTGTGTACCGAACTCAAGCATCGGCCGACGGACGTATACTTTGAGCGACAGCTGGGCGTGTTCTCATCAGAGAAGACACACTGAGGGGTGGAAACCAAGTGGCGATACTGACCGGAGTGGAGTATCTGTGAGTGTAGAAGATAAAAAGTGACAGAAAATATGAAAACACGCTTCGCTCTTAATCGGTTTTATAAAAAAAAGTGTTACTAAAGTGGTTTAATACAGATATGTATTTACAAAGTACGCGTCAATGTTACAATGTAAAATATTTCTTTAATAGAATAATATGTTTTAAAATAAAGGGCGCTACATTGCAATAATTCACTGAAATCCCAATTTTTTTATATAACAGTCCTGATATTCCAGTATCAAAGCTTCGACTATAGGAAAAGATATACGGCGTTTGTCTCTACTTCAAAAATTTGTGCTGTGGTAGGTATAATATTCTTTAAGAAATAACAAATAAACAAATCATCCTGAAATGGTGCTAATTTAATAACCCTTAATGTGTAATGCATGGCTCGCCGTCATATGCGCGTTCGTACCTGCAGACCGCACAATTCTGGGATTTTTTCTTCAGCTCCACAAAATTTGCTCGCAGTTGTGTACGTCCATAAAAATGGTTCAATTTATAAAACTTACCCATTCCAGGAAACGTTCAATGATTACGTCATGTTTCATTGCTTCGGATTACTACCATTAGCTCAAACCGCACGCAGCATCTATCTATCCTAATTATGAAAGTGTGTTTCAAAACAGTCATTCAATTACAAACTCAAACAAATGTTTGATGTGTAAAACGCAATAATTGATACAAGGGTTACTGCTCGGATAACATTTCAACGCCGTTATTACTGTCCCGTGTAAACAGGCAAGTTCAGTTGACCGTATGCTACGTCACTTAAAAGCTCCGTGCATAACAAAGCTTCCGGCATTTGCTCATCGACTGCAGATTCTGTGCAACCCATTTCCCCATCACGCAACGCTACTCACAGATCGCTTGTTACATAATCAGGGATTATCATGGGTCCGGGAAAAGCAAGGTAATTTTCAACTCTCTGAACTAAATGAAACGTTTATTACGTTGTGTTTCGTTTCACGCGCAGTGAGTTATTCACAGTAATCGGTGATTTAAATTATGGCTTTTGAAGACCAGGGGGCCGCGGTAGCCTCTCACCAAGGCGATCCGGGTTCGATTCCCGGCGGGGTCGGTCCCCGGATTTTCGCATGTAGAATCGTGCCGGACGATGCCGATGGTCGGCGGGTTTTCTCGGGGATCTCCCGTTTCCCCCGCCCATTCATTCCGGTGACGCTCCATAATCACATCATATCACCCCTCACCAGCGTTAAAGATCTCGAAGTTAAGCACTGATCACAATTTCTTCTCTCTCGAAGACCAGGGCATCACACCCCGGGGCTGAATTACGACGCATGGCCATCTACTCCTCTCAGTATGAGGACATGAAATGAGGTCATACAATTAATAATGTTTCGGAATGAAGATGTGGAAGAAACGGAAGATCCCCGAAAAAAACCGCTGACCAGCGGCTTAGTCCAGCATGATTCCTACAGTGCTCTAGTACATTAATTAGCATGGAAGCCTGACTGGTATTTGTCAAGTCGTAAGTAAATTAAGCATAAGACGTCATTTGATTTAGCGCTGCATATATTTTACGTACTTTAGATATTACTGGCAGTATCATGGAGTAGTAATCAGCCCTCGTGGAAAGTTTCGGTGTTTTGGGAATAACTGTCACACGCGCGGTTTTCCAGGTGATAAGAAATTGTGCGTGTTTAAGTAAGAGACAATAATACTGTACAAAGGGAATATAATGGAATTAAGTATCAATTTTATGACACGAATAGAAATTCCGTGTGTGTCAAGTGCTGAGTTCTTTACAGGATGTACTGCTTTATGTATATGTGTAAGTGTTATGTTACCGAAAATGAATGTCTCATTAGTAACTGATATTTGATCATGTAATTTTCTGAACGTTGCACCTTTGACCTCTGCAACCAAAGTAACTTAGGTTGGAAAAGTTAAGTCTTTGTTAAACGGGAAATTATTTGTTGCAATACAAGTCTTGTGGGTTTCCCTTCTTGACTTGTATTTGTAATTCTAACATAAAAAATAATGAAATTCGATACAAGAACTTTTATTCGTTCAGTTTAGCTGACTAGTCCTGTTAATAAACGATGCACTGAAACTACGAAAACAACAATAAATACATCACATCCTAGCCTTCGTGCACCAAGACGGAGACACAACAAATGTACAACGAAGTACGGAAGAGCTCATAACGTACGAAGAAAAAAATCGCTCCAGTCAGATACACGGGCGTCATAAACCCTTCAGAACGTCCCGACGGCATTTATGGCCTTGTTGAAGATGAATGGAGACGATTTCGGCAAGCCGTGATAAACGGCGTGTGAACGCTCGTGTTTACGACGTATTCGCCGCTATAAAACTTCCATCCCGTAGTTTTGCCGGGTCTTTGAGAGGACAGTGATGGAATGCGACGGATGTGGGACAAGGAGTAGTGAGGAAAGGTTTTGGCAATAAGCATGCATTGTTGCAAAAGTTCTTCCAAAATAATAAATGTGCTTGGCGTTTGAGATGTCCTGAAAATCGGACGGTGTCTTTTTGACGCCGTCAGGTCTTCACAACACATTGCACGCCAGATACTTAAGAAAATTTTACCCTAAATATAGTTTCTCACTCAGACATGGTTTGTCAAATTCCTCAATTTTTAGTTTGGCTGGGTTGGTGTTAGAAGTTCAGAGTAGCTGGATATGTAATATAGTATGTAACTAATTTTAAAGTTGAAATGATTATTTTTGCGTGATTCAGTTCTGATTTTGTTTGTTCTTTCAACGTGGAATTAACTGTTTTCACGGTGTAACAGAAATATGCTCGGTCGAATCTTCTTTGTGGTATTTTAAAATCCCAATACACTCATAAACATGAGCTTTATTTGTTCAGTCAAATTTTAGAAATTGAATGGCATCACGGTTCTTTCCAGGCATCAAACAAGATGTGGCTAAAGTATGAAACTGCCAGTGTACAAGTATAAGTAAACTCGCAAGCCCAGTTTATTTGGAATCCTTAACATTCGGGTAAAATTTTCAACTCTGAATATGTTCAATATTTCTTGGTTTACACAAAAACAAATTATATTTTCGTGGAAATCACGAAGTGGAATTGAGTCTTCTAGTTTATCCAATAAAACTAAAAATTTAAAAAGTAACATATTGAACAGTTAATTTTATTTTGGAATAGATGTCAATTTTAAAATTTGTACAAACATCTCAGAAACATTAAAACATATTAAAATCCAAATTTATATAGCATGTAAAAGAATTTTAGGCATTGTGTTTTCTCGCCAATCATTTTTCTGTTGTAAATGTATCTAGTTAATTTTAAATACAGTTTATGAGATAGAATAAAACTTTTTTTTGTAATTTCATTTTGAAAAAAAAAATAAGGTATAAGACTACAAATTTAAGAAACTGTCATCTAATCGAAGTTGACTAAATAAATGGACACCATTAGTGTGACGTCACACGACGATGCTGGTTCCAAACAGATATATTCTCGGCACATGTTAAACATTGATCTAACTTGACAACCCCTAGAAAAATTAGTTAGATTCTATTGTTTTTCGAAATAAGTAAAATAACAGATGTTATGAACATAGCCTAACTGATATCATTGCAGCATACTCGGAGTTTTTTATGTGTAAACAGTGACAAGGTTACTTAACCTAAAGGTAAACATGCATGTTGTTCTCGTTTGAATCGTACAATTTATTTGCATTTCAAAGATGGGCATTTACAAAAAGAATGAATTTAGTCAACTGGTAACAAATAATTACATTTATATTTCATTGCTAAACTTTCGAAACCAACATTTGTTTGGAACCGGTGCTCTCGTTTGACGTCACAACTTACGATGTCCATTACAGCCTTGTAAAATAGGTTGTCTGCTACATTCATCACGTCTAGAGTAAATTCGTGCTTTTATTTCAAATACTACGTAAAAAGCAAAAGTTAAAAAAAAAATTACTTTAGATGGCGTAAGATACAGGACAGTAAGGGACATATTTACAAAGCCAACATTGGCACGTTTCGTACTAACGTTTCCCCTCGAAATTCTCAGAAATGTAAGTAACTATGTAGATGACTACGTATCTCTTGTACCTGTTCTTTTATATTATTGTTTACAGTAGTATCTCAAATGCTAACGTGTAAAAGTACCTAATGCCAATGGCTTACGTTAATGAAAGTATTGAAAGGGATATTTAAAACCAAGTAATAATTGGACATTTTCACTAATCAATTTAACACTAAGGAATTTCAACCCTGTTAAAATATACGAAATCACAAAAGATTGCAATAAAAAATTTACTGAAACGTGCAGTTATTCATAAAACCCAAACGATAAAGCACATACGTACATAAAATTTAAACGTTAAACAGAATGGGTCGATCGTATATCAAGCGGTTATAAAAAACACTGATGTTATTGCCATTGCACATCGTTGAAAGAAACTAAAAGAGAAAGCAGTGAATGAAAATGATTCCTTGCGAGAAAATTAATGACTAATTTACAGATAAATTTTAGTTTTTCCTCATCTTATGAAAAAAAAATTGTTAATGTTCTAGCTAACAGTACACAAAATTATCATATTTTACATAGGCTAAAATAAAAAAAAAATAAAAAAAAAAAAAAAAAAAAAAAAAAAAAAAAAAAAAAAAAAAAAAAAAAAAAAAAAAAAAAAAAAAAAAAAAAAAAAAAAAAAAAAAACAGGAAGCGAAAGATTTTTATACCTGAAAACGCAACTTTTACGAACGTGTAAGATAAATATACGGACTTCAATTGAACATAAGCTGTTGCATGTTAAAAATGTTTTCAAAATATTAGCAATGCAATTTCTTACATTTAAATGACATGTATATATATATATATATATATATATATATATATATATATATATATATATATATCTTCTGTTTAGATTTTCTCTGCGTGGTTATGTAGAGTTATACTTATTTTTAAAAAACATTTACCTAATAGTTTTATTAATTTATATTTTAATAGTGTCTTTATAAAACACATATACTAATAAATTATATATATATTCAAAAGTCCACGCAGTAAAATAAATGTGTGTCACAAAACTTTCGAAAAATTACAAATATTAACACATAATATTGTTTTCCTGCTATTGTTTGCAGAGTCCAATAGTTTTTGAGAATGTATGGATTTATGCGCGTACGCCTAAGACGATGGTCATCGTTTAAAGGTTTCCGTCAACAAATCATAAGCTATGGTGTATTTCCACAAATTCATACATTCTTACTATAAAGTCCCATTGCAACAAATATTCAAAGATCTCACCGATAATTTTTTGAAAGAATGAATTCACTAGTGAAAACCGAAGTCAGGATGGCTGGAGCCGTAAGTAAATAACGAAGAGTTGCTATCGATCAGTTGTGTCAGTAAGTTAAGGTAATTGGGCTTTAGATGTTGACAGCAAGATCACTAGACGCATAAATTAACAGAACAATTTACACAAAAGTAGGTTCCGGGAGAGGAAGCGATCATGGGCTCTGATAAGTAGCAATCCCAGCTTTCACCTGGAATGATTTCAAGAAACCACGTAAATCCGAAGTCAGAAATAATGGTACCGGGAAACGAATCCAGATCCTTCTGAATGCGGGTATTACGTACCACGTTTGGGCCACTTCGCTCGTCCGCTGTTTTGCAGGGTACATGCGAACTAATTACACTAACGATATTAGAGGATACTAACGACGTGTTCATATTATTCGATGACGAATTTTTCTGCTCCATTAAACTACACGAAAATATTAAGGATATGAAAGTATCAATAATTTATTAGAACTACTGTATACCAATGTCATGTGGAATGAATTAAGTAAGGCCAATCTAAAAGCAAACATGAATTTCAAGACTTTGGGGCTACTTAAGAGTTGATTTACATGAAACGAGGGTGAAATAAATGATTTACAATACCGGATCATCAAATTTGTACAGAAACATCGAGCATATTCAAACCTTAAAAAAAATTAATTTTATTTAAAATAAAAATTATCACAAAATCTAAAAATATCACCACGTTTTACCATTCTGCTTACATGTTCAGTTGAAAGTAGTATTTTCTGACTAAAAAGACACAGGGTTTATATGTGCCTTGGAGTAACCGACAGCTATTTTAACAAGAAATTATGTTTCAATTGTTAAAAATAACTAAACAAACCTTTGTATAAAATTTTCTCATTTTACTCTGACAGGAACAATTAATTTAAAAAGTTAAAAGTAAGGTAGCTGTGGTTGACTTTTATTTCTGTATGGATATGTTATACAAATTTGAAGTGCGTAAATTTTTTTACAGTAACTTTTTTTTTAATTTGCGTTTCCTCCGACCGTAGTCTCATATCCCGATAAAACTAACGTTACTTACTAAAATTTAGTAACTAGTATGGGGCTTCAAAACAAACGCCGAAGCAATACCAAATTAATATTAGCTATGGTTGGAATATAGATTATGGTAAAACGCTACCGTTTGTTTTCGACTAGATCCCCAACATCAATTCTATAAACTGTCCCATCTGTTTAGGTAGAAAGAGGAAGACAACCCACGCAAAGAATTACATCCTCAGTAAATAATACTAATCTTAAGACACAAAATAAGACTGCTATTTTTAACACAGAACCTTTTAATGCCTTCAGTTGAGAAACTTGACAATTTACGCTGTCACAGCATATTTTTATTTCTCTTCACATTTGAATTTTGTTTAATAAAGGTCAGAATCCGTAATTACTTACAATAGAATTGGCTTGATGATCGTGCTGCTAATACGTCTTAATTTTTTATTCTAGAACAGTAATAATTATGAACCGGCGAAAATAATTGTTCTTTGCCTTTTTTTTTTCACCTGACAGCTAGTAGCTCAAACTTCAATCAAATATACCGTATTTTTCTACTACATTACCATACCCCCAAGAAATTATTCTTCGCAGCACCAGTCCATTTGTTATGATACTTGTACGAAAATATTTAAACTGCATAGACACCGATCCAAAATACTTAATTAAGTTCCTTTCGCATCGTAGCTAGCGGTTCTCAGTCTCTCATATCCGTACAAAAAGCAGCTGACAATACAAATAAAGAACCAGTCACTTGGCATGTAAAATAATTACAAATTAAACAATTTTTGACATAAGCCATTGCCGTGCTGCAGAAAAACACAATAAAATAAAAACGTTGCATGTGTTGTCTAATGTAGCAAGCTATTTTTCGTCTGTTTTCTGTTTGCTGTATCGTGTGTGTACAAATCCATTTGTGTTTCTGGTCATATGTGTTGTCACCGTAGGCCTCGTCTATTTTTGTCGCCGTTTTCATACATCTTAGTGCCTTTTTTTATTGTCCTTATTTGGTTCTTCATTGTGACGGTTTTCTCCATTCGAATATGTACCAACCCGGAATTAATTTATGTTTTTATTGTTATATTTTTCGTCTGCATTCGTGTCGTCGTAGAGGATACCAAAATTTCCCGTTCCGAAATTGTGTGCACGTTATAGGTAGAGGCACGAGTATCTCACGTATTCATCTGACAACAGCCTAGACTTCTCAGTTCTATACGTGTCCCGGCTGAAGCTGAATATCATTGGCTTCTAACAGTATACAAGCGTGTAGCACATGTTATCTCCACGACTTGTTTCCTTATTTATAACTGGCTTGCAGTTGTCAAAAGTGTGTTAATACCGCTCTCGTCTAATCACAGAAAGAGGAGTGAAGTAACTTATACGTGATTGACGCTCAATCTGACCTAAAATCAATACGCGAAATAATCGAGCCTATATTTATAGGCTACGTTTGCTGAGAACAAGCTAATACTGGCCCTTTTTTTATTTGCTTTTAATTTTTATTGCGCTGTTTTCCTGCAGCACGAGAGTATTGGCTTGTAATGAAGTTAAGTACGAAAAAAATTGTTTAGTTTGTAATACCAACCAATTGCAAAAATCGTTCAAATTTGACGTAAAATTATGTCATTTCCCCTAACAACATGGACGTGAGTATATCAGCCAATCAACGCTTAGAGACGTGCCAGCCGTCCAACGACCAAACCCGAATGTAATTACGTAGTCTGGAGGGGTTGCGAGTATCCATCCTTGGTGGTTAGAAGGTTCAGAGAAGCCCTATTCAAACCCGCTGTTGGCAGCATTGCTAAGTTGTCACCGTCAGAGCCTGACCTCTCCTGGGCTGTCGACCTCGAAGCTTCCCCGTCCGTTGCCCTTTCCGGCCGCCATTGTTAACATTCTCCCGAGAAGGCCGAGAAACTACCCCTCTTCCCCCCGACACCGACCAACAGTCAAATTGGACCGTGCCGGCTGGGATGTTTCCTCTGTCAACTAGAGGGTAAGAAGGGCACATGGCCACCGAGTGAAATGGAGCGAATGACAAGTGAAAGGACAAACCCACAATCACACTTCACATTTAGAATATAAGTATGATTAATAGAATTTGTCTGTTACCTGTCTTGTGGAATTACCGAAGGGGCCTATTCGTTAATTCATTCTTAGCAATCTCGTAAATGTTTTTAATGTAAAGATGAATTTTAATTAGTCACCCAAATCCCACCGTACGTTATATCGTCGTCCAGGGTAGAGAATAATTTGTTAACTTAAATATTGGTAAATACTGTTTTATTTAAAGTTCGCGATTTATGTTCAGTTGTAATCATATAACTATGAAGCAGTAGAGAGTTTTCAAGGTGTTACACTTTCACAAGCGCCTCGTTAGTTAGGCAACACGGCAAAGCGTGGAGCAAGGCAGGTTGCGTTCTGTAAATAAATTAGTTTGAAATAAAACCTAATGCAATGAATTAATGTTACCATTCGGAAATGACGGTATCAGGTCAGTTCAGTGACTTAGAAACTTTATTCAACTGGTTGACAGATAAATTATTTTGCATACTTCTGTTTAAAACAGATCATTAAATAACCGTTGCAAATTTTACTTAAAATGTATAAGTAACATTCAAGAAGCTCCCGTTTGCAGAAAAGAATAAGATCCTCAATTTAAACACCGGTATTAATTTTATCAAAATAGTATTTTTACAAACAGATTGAGCTGATACATCTGTTGCATAGAAATTTATAGTTTTTATGCATCGTATCTTCGTCATTATTAGTTTGTCATTAAAATATATTTATGATTTGACGCGTAATGCCTCTACCGCTTCAAGGCGATGTGTCAATTGATTAGCTAGCAAGAATTAGCCGTCGGGCACGGCTTTTGTTTTTAGGCATCGTACGCGAATACAGTTTCAGACAGGTGTAGCTGTTGACATGAAGGACGCATTAATGTAAGCAGCAAAATATTTATAGAGTCCAGAATATGTAAGTCATGTTCACACACGCAAATATCATTGCTTCAGTTTCCGGCTGGTATTATACTTAAGTTAGTTTACAGTTGCAGGCTTATTCAACATAGTCTTGCTTGACAATACAGTCGGCCACACCCAGGTTAAATAAAATTAATTACTTAGCTTCCTTGAAAGTATTTAAAGAACTCGCCTAGTGTCGAAGCAATCGAAAATTTAAAGACCTATTGGTGTTACTTGTAAGCATTGCCGTCAACAAATCAAATAAAATGCCATCATCCGCTATTAGGCAAAAAAGAATAGTCGCCTTCAGTATTTCCATTCGAAGTCGTCCGCCTAGGCCACCAAACACCGTGTAGAGCTTTTGTCGTATATGAATCATTTAAAAACAATGCAATATTTTGTATTTCGTTTACGCGCAAAATTAATTTTTAATTAATTTTATGTGAGAGTTGTAGGATTCGTACGTTAAGACTGCGTGGTAGATAAATAAACGCTTAAAACATCAATTGATTTCTACGCTTTTTCGAAGCCAATATGGATAAAATACCCAATGGCAATCCTAGGTAATGGTATTTGCCAACTTTATGTGCAAATATTTATCCAAAATTACTAATTCGTTACGCGTGACCTCTTGATCTGCTAAGTTGACATGCGACACAACGATGAGACGAAACAAAAACACAAACAATAGTAGCATTACAGACGTCTAAGTATGGCTCAATTCCGTGTGATGAAACTGTTTTTATATTTTTGTTATTTCTTTTATTTTCTGTTTGTTCCTTGTTTTATCTGACCAGATTCCATTTTTGGAATTTCATGTTGTGCATGTATCCTGATGACTAAAGCATACTCTGCTTATTTATGTTTTCTTGTCTTATTTTTATTTATTTTTTTTTTTTTTTTAGTCATTTCTACAGATTTTCAGATTTACCGGTAATGACATTAAAATATATCCGTATTATTTACAGCTCTAACCCGTAAATTTACGATTTCTTCCGTGCAAGTGTACCCAGACTTATGGACATATTACGCTTGATTCTGTAGTGTAAATTTACTATAGGTCTAGACATTTCCGTATTTTATTTTTACGGTCACTATTTCCGTTTATTAACGATACATTTTCGTTAAAACTTACAACGGTGTACATAAGAGTATTTCAAGTGGTGCCGAATGCTAGTGGAATTTTTTTGGATGTTACTAAGGAACACTAAAAATATTTGCTAAAAACTCTTACAAACATAAGGTGGCACTGACAAAAAAAAATTTCGTTGTTTTACGGAGAAATGCTGGTAAAAATTCCCCAGAAGTGTCTGTTAATTTACCGAAGGTAACTAGCTCTATTTATGGAACTCGCATATATGTGTGTATGTGTGTGTGTGACTTCTTCAGTATGCAGGCAGAATACGGCGTTCGGTTATTTTTTAGTTTCTTCTCGCAGTTTTACATATGTCAAATTAATTAAACAAACCGATGTATATGTGTGTTACAAAAATATGTTTCCTGTTATTAAACAGACATTTCCGTAAAACTGCCCGGAAATTTACGGAAATTTTGAACAGCGAACGACAGCATCCGCCACGTTTCCTACATGCGAAAAATGTTGGGGTAAGCCCCGCTGGGATTCGAACCCTGATCGTCTTGGTGGAAGGTGAGTTGTATAGCCACACGGCCGCCGTGAACACATTTTTAAAATTCAGATGAGGAAAATATAAACATGTGGACGAAAATGTGTTCGCTGAAGTTTTCGAGTGATTTACAGAATGCAAATTCTTGTTTGTTCATTGTTTCCAAAGTAATGCTAAAACAACTTTAAAGATCCTAAAGCAATTTGGACGCCGGGATTCTAACCCATGAGGCCGTCGATAGATTAACAAGAAAGACAATTATTTCATACATGGCAGTTGTTCGACAGGCGATCAAGCCCTACCTTATAAAAAATAACACATAAATCTATACTCGGCTCCCGCCGAGCCTGTGAAGTTCAGAATGTGTTGGTTAGGTAGCGGCCTTAAGGTGCCGTAGTTATTTAGGGACCAATGATTTTTTTTCTATTATTTTCTTCCCTTTCGGATTTTCGCTCGTGCTTGTCCGAACGGTTCATCTCCTTTCACGTCCAGCGATGCGTGCAGGCCTTCGCCTCTGTGACTCCCACTGAACATCCCTCCCCCTCTCCTCCTTGTACACCCACTGGCCATCCCACGGGGGCCTGCACCCCCTGTAAGCTTCCAGTCAGGTGGCTTCTCCGGTTAGATTGCCCGTCACGTCCAATCGCCGCTCGCCTTGTCGCCCTCCTGACGCAGTGCCCCCCCCCCCCAACTGTATCCTCTCCGGGCAGAATTCACTAGCCAGCTTTGTAGAAGCGCCCCGAGTTGCCCCAAGCTTTACTATAAAATCTCGTTGAGGAAACTTTATTTTTTTTTTCAAAACGACGCTAAACGTTTTTACTTTAGCATACGTAACACGCCTGTGACTAATTATATGTAAAAATATTTCATACCGTTTCCAGTGACAAACGACCCCCACTTCATAACTATAGAGAAATATTTATTGTGATGTTCGTTCACTTTATTAAATCTTAACGATCAGTACCCCAAACCAGCTGTTCTGATCAACGAGAAAAATTTGAATTCTAACTTACCGCATCGTGTCTCTGCCATGTAGGAATAAATATAATATGGCTGCCGCGATTAACTCAGTATGTAGACCTTGTTATAAAACATTCTCTTAAGAAATTGTAGTTCGTGATTGATTTTTGTGCATGTATGTTAATTGCAGTTCTCATTTCTAAATCTTCAGGTGTTTATTAAGATTTTCTCGAGTATCGGTATTTAATTTTCTAATTTACTGAATTATTAAATCACTTAGACTGTGGGTTATGTTAATTATAGAGATGTATCAATCAGTAAATATTTAAAATCTAGCAAAATGTTTCATTTTTATACTTATTAAAACTTATATTATATGAGAACTTACAAAATAAACGCTAGACTATGCTCATAAAAATATTTGTTTAAAAGGAAGTGCACGACAGATTTTACAGTTTAAAAAAATTATATAAGTATACCCAAAGATCATATTTTAACATTCACGTGATTTATTCCTTAAGGCTGATGATGAAATTGAGTGCACAGAAAAAAGCGCTCAAAATTGCACACGTACTGTAACGTACAGTAAACGTCACACGACCGTGCAAAACCTAAGAAACGGAAACGGTTTTTAAGTTAAGGCCCCATTTTGTATCGCCTATTATAATCGTATTGGGTCATAACAGTACAACTATCTAGCATTTAGCTTTACTACGTTCACATTTTTAAACAACTAAACTACAGTTCAAATTCACAAAATAAAGCCATACACAGATTCAATGAGCGTTAATTTTTATATCTTACTACGGAGAATAAACATTTTAAAAATTACAAAATTAATTGCAGTTTACTACAATATGCTTTCATACTTGATTCGTCGTTACTTCAGAATTCAAGTAAATAAGAAAGACGTTTTTGTTAAAACACTTCAAAAGACTGAACTTCAGTTTCCGTTAACTTTCATGTATTCAGACTATTTACTCTTAGTACTAGATAAATATCAAGAATAGCTGCTCATCGTATACCTGCCGAACTAATAATTTAAAGGTGTCGTTTACTGATGGAAAATGTTACTACAGACGTTAGAAGAAGTCGTACGTAAAGAAAATTGTAGTTAACTTAGTTTGAAATTTTCCGTTTTCCGTTAGGTTAGGTTACTAAGTTAAGTTTACGTTGGATTATATTAATTAAGGTTAAATTTTGTTATGTTATTTTACCCTTAAGCTTTCCGTTTTCCTTTAGGTTATGTAAAGTTAGGTAACGCTACCTTATCTAACCTAGCAAAAAATTTTAAACGTAAACTAACCTCATCTAACCAAAACTAATTTAACCTAAAGGAGAACGAAAAATTTGAAAGTAAATAAACCATATTTGTCTAGCGTTTATAGAAACATTTTCCATTAATAAACAATGCCTGTAAAAATCAATAGTTTGGCCGGTTTACGATGAGTAGCAATTCTTAATATTTACCCCTTACTGTTCTGCTAAAGAAGTCATGCGTTCTAATGGTTCTTATAAAACGTTATATGTCAATATTTAAATCCAGTGACATCCAAAATTTACCTAACATATTTTGAAACTCTGCAACTTCAGTTGAATTCCTTGTAACGTTTTTAATTTTATTTTATACTACGTATTGTTTACTACAGTTTTAATTCATGACAAAGTGAAGGTTTTAATAAGTCCTAGAAGTTAATGATGATAACACTCTTTTAATGATATTTGATAGTGTGCATTGATCGGTTTCTTGCCTTTAAAACATTATGATGATGATTAAACTATACCTAAAAAGCCTCTATTATTTGCAGCATTATGACAGTAATGCACTCGGCTTAAAGATGTTTTAAATAATGCGAAAAATTGCAGTTGATATTTGTATTTTGGTTTAAACAATTTAATTACAATGAAACGAACAATTATCGACGGTTTTAAGTTACAGAAGACATGAACAGGACAATTTAAGTAAATTCGGAGCGAAGTAATTATGATATAGTTTGATCTTTAGTTAAAAATGTAATATAAAATTAAAGTGTGATTAATCGAAATTTTTTAAAAAGTAATTTTTTGCCTGAGATTTTTAGTCATTTTAATGTTTTTTTGGTCACTTTACTGTAGGTATTCACACTAGGCCAAAGCAAATTACTTACAAAAGCTACGTATTCTTTCGATCAACTATTTTCTTGCAAAGAGTGCTGTTGTATTTAGCTCTTACAGAGAAATCATGATATTTTTAGTTTTTAACTTAGCATGCCAGGTTTATATACTGTTAATGATGTGTACATTTCCGTTACAATTCATTGGTAAACAAAAATTTAGCAAGTTCTGACCTATGTTGTACTTGATCATACTTTCCTATATTGCATTGACGCAAATAATTTTCGGGGAATCTCGTAAGCTAATGTAGAATACAAAGCATAGCATCCCTTCGACATCTAGATAATTAGCTGCAATATGCCAAATGGAAGGAGATAACTGTAATCTATATTACCCTGCACTCGAACACAAAATTAATTTTACGTGATTTACCAATTTCCAACTCTTAGTTCATTAGGGAAACTGCGTACCTACCTACTATGACAATTTTTGTAGTATAAAGCTTGCATTACTCATTAAAGTTTTCAAGAGACTGAATATGGAGTATGTGTTCTTTTAATTATTGCATTAAAATTTTATTTTCTAAATGAAATTTATTTAAAACGGGATTCTCAAACGTAGTTCTTCGAAACAATTAAGATATGTAATAAATTTGAAGATGAAATAACGATGGTTATGACGTCAATGAAGCATCTTATTAAATTTAATAAATTAACGTTGGAGATAATATTAAGAAAATAAATGTATGTAAAAGGGTCAAACTAGCGAATAAATTGAATATTCCTGCGCTAGAGTATTTAAAGCCAACCTCAATTGAATAAACATGTGTTCGTCTGTCGTGCGTACTTGGAGAAATTTGTGTTGGTTAAAATTTCAACTATGGGGATTCCGAAGAAAATTCATAATGTTTGGCGTTGATGTTTCTTGTCTTACAGGAAGAAGTAGATTATTTTTCTGCAAGTTTTCACGACTCTAGATTTACAAATTGTATAATTTAAATTACGCTCCATTTGAACTTAATTGAGTGGGAAACAAATAAAATGTTTATACACACAAGGATTAATTATAAATTGTTGGTCTTGAAATATAAAATGCATGAAATTAGATTTTACAATGGGGAACATTCGCATTTCATAGAAATGTCTAGAACTGCTCGAGATGCTCTTTTATACACATATAAATGTAACTATTAACTTTTTATCCCGCGAAAATCGGTAGGAATTGAGTTATTTGAGATTAAAAACAGTAATTTAGCCGGGCGTTATCACGTGACCGCGAAACGCTTTCTCACTGGTCTGACGTCACACCTTAGTATCCTCATCCGCGCTCCGGCTGCGCTCGTGGCAGATAGAGGATATAAACGTTTTGTTTATTGAACTTGCGGGAAGAAATTGTTTTTTTTTTTTTTTTTAACAGCACAAAGTACCTAATAATCTGTCCCGAGTTAATTCTGATATGATACAAGACTATTTTAATTCCAGTTACGTCATTGGAGCGGAAACGAAATAAATTAAATTACAAAGGCAAGTTACTCATAGTTTATTTCTAAAGTACGGTACATTACCGACAAGTAACATAACACGTACATATGAGTAGTCATACAAAGTACGACACTACTCAAAATGCTGTAATGGTATTAAAAACAATTGCCTGGCAATATAATGAAGTACCAGTACTGAAAGATTTAACCGTTCGTGGTTTGCGTAACGGCCCAGCCATTCATGACAGTAGGAATGTTATGTGGAAAACTGAATATTTTACGCGAAAATACGTACTGCGGACGTTGTTTGCCTATAGTGACACACTGTAAATCATATGTGAATCAGAAATATTCAGGTTCTTGTAATTACCATAGGCCTACCTTGAAGTTACTCTACCGTCGCAGGCACACTCATCCATTGCCGGTGACCGCGGGCGCAACTTCGCCGGTAGGGCTATCCCAGTGGCCGCCACGCGAGTACCAACAATATTGCCAGCGTTGCTTAAGCGCTTGGGCCCGAGTTTCTCGGCTTTCAAGATTATTATTTTTTAAAATTCATACGAGAGTCGATATCGTAAAATTGCTTCGTAACTTTGTTGCAAATTTGTTTTACTATGCAATGTAATTTTTCGAGACAAACTGTATGATGAGTATAGCTAATTTATCAGTTAAAAGGAAATTTCGTTAATTAACTAATTAGCAACTATTTTGCAGTCTTCTGACTCGATATTATTAGAGTATACAGTTTAAATCAGTCATAACAAAGTTACGAAGCGATTTTACGATATCGGCTCCCATTTATGTTTCAAAAAATAATTGTCGTTAAAAGCGAAGAAACTCGGGTCCATGCCCTTAATGTTATAGGGATCTTCAAACCAACAGCATATGGTGCTTGATATAGGCGGTTCGGGGTAAAGTGAGCACTCGAAATAGCCCTGCTAAATTTATATTATCAGACAACTCGTATCTTTCCGCGCGTAACGGCTAACAACGGGCATGTCTAACCTCTCTGGACACGTCACTTGATGTTTGCGCGTCTAAGATACAGTATGTAGTCAGTATGAATCGATACAGTTTATTAAAATAATATTAACAATATAAAATACAATTATGTCAATTTCGGTTGAGTTTGTTTCTATATTGTATTTAAATAGGAAAATACATGGAACTATATTGAGTAATTTAGCTGCCAACCATACAAGCAGTAAGACAACACTATAGTTAATGTTAAATTATACGCAGTAACGACTAGTGATATTTTTCAAAGGTTAAGTTTTTAGTGCTCACTTTATCCCGAATGACCTATACCTTTCACCCTTTGGAAAATAGCAGTGGCTACCCTCTAATTAAATACAACTGATCTTACCGTGAGGTTTTCTCTATATTGGAGGGTGGTTTGTTTACTAATGTTACCTGTGTAACAAAAAGGTGCTCCTGTTGCAACTGTCTTTTTTTATAGAATATCTTGCTTACGTAAAACACAAATTAATTTAAAAGAAAATTTTGCTCAATAAACAAACATTTTATAACATGAGCAAGTAGGCTACCATAACTTTGCGTGACTGTCCCAATGTTGGAGTGTTGTGACCATGTTTCATTAAAATATTATGTGTGTGTATATATATATACATAACTTATTGTGTGATGTATCGGTCCAGTTTAATTGTTGGTACAAATGTTTTAATTAGGGTTGTATTGGAAATTGTTTTGCTTATACTTCAAAAGCTCTATGTCTGTAGTACTGATAAAATATTTCCCATCATATTATGTAATATTATAAGACCATCTCTATCCTGTCACCAGGAAAGAAATGGAATCAAAGGGTGGAAAAGTAAAAACATAAGTACAGAATGAATCCCATATTTGTTGTACAAAATAAAAGAAAAATCGACATAGGCCTACCGTATTTTGATTTTGCATTGCAACAATGTTTTCAGTTGTTTTGAAACACTAATTGGTGTGTTCCTTTTCATTTGTGGAGTTCGTTTAATGGTTTGTGCATAGTATGACTTCTGCATTCAATTTCAAACTGTAATTTTCCATGTCAAATGTACAGTATAAAAATTTCATTTATTTGGCATACATTAATTCGTGCAGCCTTCAGTGTTATAAAGGAGGTGGCCTATTTAAATGAAATTAACTGTGATGCTATGCAAATATATAGGTAAAATTTAATCTAACCAAATTAGTAATATTTCTGTCATTTTTTAAACGGTATTTTTTCATTTGCGCTTCATTTTCAATGTTGAAATAACAGCGTAATGTGCGCCAATATACACGTGCTTTTTTATCTCTTCAAATTTATTTGCAATAGTTGTTTGGTCAACGTGTGAACTTTGATAAAAAAAATAAATTACAATAGTTCCACCTAATGTAAATACCTACAAATTATTTAAAACTGTTTAATCAAGTCATTCCCGTTTGATGTAGACTGACGTAACTCGCATTTAAGGTTAGTCCAAATGACCTCATGATGAAAGGTTTTTAAGAAATATTGAATTGGATAGCACGATTTCAGTTTTTTTTTTCGTGAAAATAATTATTGCAGAAGTTAAATAAGTTACATTTACTTACTTCAAAATTATCTTAACAGATAAAAACAACTGATTTCGGTGAAAAATCTTCACACCAACGGCGAATGGCATTGAACCATTTCTTTCGTTTACATGTTTCTTGCGGGACGGTGATGAATATTTTGTCCGGTGTTGCATTCGAAGTGCTTGTGCACTGAGGTATTATACTCAATTTAACGTTTTTATGATGTACTTTATTACTTTCCGTTCCCATGTCGTTAAACCCTAGCCACTGGGAGTAAGCTACCGCCACAACCCATGTAAACACAGGCGGCGGGCGAGTGCGTACTAAGGTGTGACGTCACGAGCGGCTCAGGCGCGCCTGCCGTGTTTTGGCGCGCATTCAAACCGCGATATTTTCATTTGGCCATAACTTTCACATTTTTCAACTAAGAGCTGCGATACTTTGTAGGTATGATATTTGTACCGAACTGGCTGTGAAACCATCGTCAGAAAAAAATGCGAATGTTGCCCATTTGCAGTCCAGAGAGTGACGGACATTTAAACAAAATTAAGCACAGTTGATATTTACATGCATAAATAAGAGATAGGGACCAGGAATTTAGAAGAATTACTCATATCATTCACTCATCAACGGATATTCCAAACCGCTTGACCTAGAAGCATTAACTTTTTCGGCTGACTTTTCGAAAACTTGTATGCGTTTACTGTGAAGTGATTTTGACAAGTAGTTTGTATCTAGTATTACGTAAATCCTCAAATTGTTTTTAATTTATCATACATAGGACTGAATGTGATAAACTGTTTTGTCATAACTGTAACCTAAAAACCTAGTTAAATATCGAAATAAAATGTTTAATCCATCTTAACAATAAATGGATGGAAATGTGTAAATAAAGTTTTGACTAAATAATTATACATTTCTTCAGACAACTTTATGAACGAATACCGTAAAAACAATCCATAGTTTATTAACTAACCTCTAAACGTGTAAAGTGAGTAAAACAAGTTTACACTGAATTTAAAAATTTAATTTTTTAAATTGAAGAGAAATTACGCAATTTGTCTTAAAAGTAGGGAAACTAGTATTCAATTAAACACATATATTTTTTTTTTTACAAATAGCACTTATGGGAACGAAATTGAGTAATACGTTTTCACAAAGCCTTAAGAGTTTCTAAATCAAGTTCTTTATCAAAACAACTTCACTAATGCCATGGAAAAAAAACCAGGATTCGCCATTATGAAGATGTAGTTTTGGTTCTAAGAAGTAGTAAAGTGAGTTGTTGATTCAATTCTAACGCCCGAAATTTTAGCGGTCAAAGGTCAAGAAATAATTTTTCTGGACTAAAAAGACTTTTAATACTGAGCTGTTGTAGCAACTGGCGACGATCAGCTGGTAGAATTATTAGTGCTTTGTAGACTTTATCTCTGAGTAGGTTCATGTAGCCTCCAACCAGTCAAAATTTAAACGAGACCGTTTTTACTTAGAGATGTTTTATCTACGATTGCAATAGTATTTAAAATGTCAATGTTAGCGTAATTTTTACCGTATTACTAAGTGACATTTTAGTAAAATATTATGTCAGTAATTTTTTTCTAATATTGCAATGTCCCGTTATATTTTCAACTGCAATCCTTCTAAGTATTTCTGTCTCATACATTAGATTTCAATTACTCAGCTATTAATTAACAAACTTATAATTTACGACAGTGATACGCTTAACCATACACATTTGGTTGTTACTAAACTACTAAATTATATTCATCCGTATGAGTTCTCGGGGATTCTAAACTATTTCACTTCGAAGTTAACCAGAGTCGCATGCGGTTTCGCGCGGTCAAATTGGTTCCAAATGTCACTCAACAGCCAAACTAAACTGGTTGTTTTACTACGTAAAAACGACATTTGCTATGTGGCGTACATTATGGGCTTGTTATAGTCAACGAAGTTAAGTATAGTTAATATATGTTTTACCATAACAGTTAAAACATTAACAATAGTGGCGGCTCGAGAGTTGTTGCCAGGCAGCGTACAAGTTGCCAAGAACTGTACACTCGTGTGAACGCACCGCCGTATACCAATGGCCTTGAAATATCTACTGGATACTTATTGTGTTGTGACCAGACAGTAATAAGCTGCACTTGCATACCTGCGTGACTGAGGCTGCAGCGTAAACTAGCTCACAACACTAGACAGTTCTCTGCAACTTACGCCCTCCCTGGCAACAACCTACGAGCCGCCACTGATTAACAAACAAAATTAACTGTAGTTACAGTCACTATTTAATTTACAAACACACGACCAAACCGTACAACTATTGACTGCGGATGCAAAGAAAAAATGTTTGTCATCGTTCCATGTGAATATATTTATTTCGAAATCCATTCAACTAGTCATGTACCGTGAAATGCGCATGCACTTAACGGTAGGAAACTTATGTAGCAAAATTTTACCGTAGTTCATACAAAAATAATATTAAGCGACAGGGCCAACAACTACTAAACAGAGTTACAACCTTCCACGCAAATGATAAAAATTTCAAAATTAAAATTACGACGTGGAGTTTCTTCCCTCGAGCCTTAGTAAGCTCCAGTTTTATGCGAGGGAGGTAAAAAAAAAATAAAGAACTTTACGTGCACTTTGAGTTTACGGCTCGTGTCTTCCCTGGTTGGTATGCATTAATCAACAAGTTACGTCAACGGCGGGAGAGCAAAATTTACAGTCCCAATGGCACTAAGCATTTTCTTCCGTAAGTCACGTGCTGCAACGGGGAATAGCGGAAAAAAGAAAAACATGTTCAATCATCCCTGTAAGAGAACCTTGAATTATGCTCCCCTGCTTTTATCAACCGTCTGTTGAGGGACCACGGCGCAGAGGGGTCAGACTAATTGCCTTCCACCAAGGTGATCCGTGTTCAAAGCCTGGCCGTGAAAAATGGGGTGGTGGGGGGAGGTGGGGTTGTTCGCATCGCATGTGGAAATTATGCCGGACGATGTCACTGGCCGTCGGGTTTTCTCGAGGATCGCCCACCTATCCCTCCTCCCATCAAATCCAATTACGACGCCTCTTCATAGTAGGGCCTAATTTCATAATTTTCATATCATATTTCGGGGTACGCAGATTGTCTACGATCTCCCACTCATACAATTTGCATTCGTGTTTGATAACCCGATCCTCGGGTATCCTCATCATAGGTTGTTTATTATTATTATTTTATTAATTATAACATTACTATTATTACTATTTAACCGTCTCATAACACAGAACACTAATGGCTGTATCATAATATTTAGTTTTAAATTTGTTTAACGAAATGCACAGTAGTTCAATTCCATTATGCAATTTAAAGGATTTCACTGTACTGTACGTTCTTTAACATTTACGTACGCCTCGCTGTTTATACAACGTACACATTATAGGTTCATTTCTCTTTGAAGTGATTTCATATATTTTATTGTTTATAAACTGTTCGTTCGTCTTCTTAATGGACGACTTGAAGTACAAGCCCCCTGACATCACCGCAGGGGAAAAGTACTGTGGGAAACAAAGCTTGTTTACAAACATGCTGATTTGTTAGTTGGTAATTGCAGAAAGCAAAAATGTTGCGCATTCATAGATTTCCACGCAAGGGTAAAAAATATTAGTTTCATTGTTAAGATACGCAAATACATAAGATTAATGTTTACCTGAAAAAACGGCAAATTCCAAACGAATAATCAATTTTCTTGACGTACATCTCATCCGGGACATGTGACGCCAAACAGCTAAGTGAAGGTTATGTTCGGCTGCGGTATCCATGGAGATAGGAATTGTATCCCACACTTGACTGAAGCTCCTCCTCTTTTCAAGTCGTCCATTAAGAGATCAAAAATCACAATGGCAGTTTCGCAAAATAAATTTCTTCCTGAACGGTTGGCAGCGCGATTATAGGTTTAATACATGAACCTTTCAGCATGCAGTGTTGCATTTCAGGTCTGTGCGGTTTGTAACCGTTTTAAGTCAGTTTCAATTATGAA
Source organism: Medauroidea extradentata (assembly GCA_003012365.1). Taxonomy (NCBI): domain Eukaryota; kingdom Metazoa; phylum Arthropoda; class Insecta; order Phasmatodea; family Phasmatidae; genus Medauroidea; species Medauroidea extradentata. The sequence continues at coordinate 29,466 of PNEQ01050904.1, forward strand.
TATATTTATATTGTACCGTGCTGGTTCTTACGTAAGCAGTGTCGTTCTGTAAGACGCCTTGTTGTAACATTTCATAATAATATAATTGTTCGGCCACTTAGTTTATAAATGGCGGGACTTATTTCTTGTAGGAGCAGAATACCCCAACTTAACCGCAAACCTTCGCACCTTTTGACGTTTCGTCCAAGTTATGCGAGGGAAACGCGAAGTTTGTGAACCACGGCGGCTTGGGTACAGTCTAATCAGACAAAAACCAACTTCAGAAACAAGCAGTACGGAACTCGTTTGCCATACAGTATTTAATTCGTTAAAAAATTACGTTTGCCTCTAAACAAATGAATTCCGCCCAATACGAATGAACAAACATTCCCAGCGAACTATGCCTGATAATTTTACTCCCTGCGGTTTACGTAATCTGAAGTAATTAACAATGTATTATAACGTTATCTAAAAAATTGGACTATGAAATTAGAAAATTTATGCAACCACGCTGAGATATTTTATCATAGTTGCATTTCATCTAGAGATACGGAAGCTACAAACCTTACTAGTATGACTTAAATGATTTAAGAAACCAAAACTTGTTGAAATCATGTACCTTTACTACCAGTCTGAAATTAGAGTTTCTTAAAACAATTTTGAGTATTTAATCCCAATAACAAATTTTAAGAGACGTAGGCCTACAACGTTATGCAGCTAATGTTCAGATTAATTCATACGACTTAGCTGCATTAAATATATTAGAATACCTTATCACAGTAATGTAGCCAGCTTATCTGCAATAAAGAAAACGTATTGTTCATTGATTAGTGCAGCAAAATGTCACGAGTTGATCGACTTTGAAACTATACTCCGCTGTCGTGTATACTTAAAAGCCTTGACTACTTGTCAATTGGCTTCTACAGCAGTGATTGTCTAGATATACTCTTAAGGCAGGTAATACGGTACACACGCCTAGTTTTCTTACAAATATTTTACAGGTTCAGAGTTATATACAGCTGCCGCACGGTTATGTTCTACATTTTACGATTGCACATTTTGACAAAGAGCACAGAAAATTGTAACTTAAAAGTACATTGTATTTATTTTAAATAAAAATACTATCTTTTCTTTTATTTTCAATTACTGTACAGAGTTAACTGTATTATTTTAGTACCAATTTTTCAACAGTTCGGTTTCTAAAATATTGAACCAACCGTGCGCCACTTATATAGTGTTTCTAATAAACCGAGATACAATGTTAAACCGTAATGACATGTACGTGTATTGTTTGCTTAGGTTACGAAGGAAACATTAGGCTTATGAGATCACCTTTCTGTCAGTGTGTGCTTGTGTGTGTCCCCCACCCTAAAAACTTTTGAACCATTGGACCGAATTTCAAACTTTGTACACATAATACTTTGCAAATCTGACTTGACTTTTATATATTTAGTTCACTCCCTTTTCATATTTTTCGGTCAAGCTAGATATCTACGGAATCGTACTTTAAAATTTTACCAAACTTGATACACATAAACTACATGCAAATGCTGTCTTTAGTTTCGTTCATCCTGTGTTCATACTTTCTAAATGGCGGCCAATTTTGTATTTTTAGCGTAGTATTGCATATCATTTTCACAATTTCATTAAAATTGGTAAACACGTACTACTATACACAAAGCTGAATTTATTGTTGTGTATTTCGTTCATTCTGTTTCCATATTTTTAAACTCGCGGCCATTGTTATATTTTGAGCATAGTATTACATATCTTAGAAAATGTTTTTTTCAGAATTTCACCAAACATGATACACATATACTACAAACAAATCTGACTTGACTAGTTATTTCGTTCATTACGTGTTCGTATTTTCAAATTGGCGACCTTCTTAAATTGTTTGCATAATATGACTTATCTAATAAAATATTTTTTGGAATTTCATCACACTTGGTATACATATTACATATAAAGCTGGCTTGACTTTTGTCTGTCTGGTTTATCCTTTTGTAACATTTTGAAAACGGCGGCTATATTTTACCTGTATAATAGAATGACATCTCAGAAAATTTTTCCCTCAATTTCTTTAAACTGGGTACTCGTATATTACTTAGTAAGCTGACTTACATTTAGTAAAATTCGTATATCATACGTCTAAAGCAATAATATATTTTAATATTCCCAGATTACGTAAACGATTTCAACTTTCAGGGTTAATATGCACATAATATTTGAAAAGTAGGCTCATCAGTTTCGCTAGCAACGTCTTGTTTTAATTTTAACTGTTCCTGAAATAATCGACTTCAAGCTTATTTTCTGCTGACAAAATGTAATTAAATCCTGTAACTGCACGTGGGCAATCATTGGTCATTTCGCATACTAAAATGTGGAAGGTATCCCTTTAGAATACCATGGAATTTACATTCAGCTAAACCGTTTCCGAGACGAGATGAATGAACGACTGCATGTCCCGGCCGGTGAAAATGAGACTGCTTTGTCTCACTCAACCCAGGGGTGGCCATAAAGTTTCCACCCCTCTCCAGAGAGAGAAAGAGAGAGAGAATGCAAGGAAAGTCATAGATGGGAGAGCTTCGGTTACTTCTTGATTGCGAAGCCTTCTCTTTCCCGCCCCCTTCCCGCTTTCGTAACCGCTCATATCGCGGGATTAGTAGACAGTTACAGATTAACCGTTGCGAATCCCCTCTGAATGCTGCGACGGGCTGACGGGACGAAGAGTGGAGCAGGAGAGAGTGAGAGGGGGGTAACGGGAAGGCAGGTCTGATCCTGTTCATTCGGAAACGGCTTCCGAGCAGAATCTCCCACTCCTTCTACCACACAGAAATCCCAGCTGTTAATGCCCTCCACGTCGCATTGGATACGCCTGCGTGAGGAAATAGGCAGCGTGAAGAACCGCGAATATGCCTACCTCTCCGAAATGCGCAAAAATTACGCTGCAGAGAACAATGAGTTCTCAGTGCCAAGGTAATAACTGATATCTGCTGTTCTCGACAAAAAAATGTGGGACGATATTGACAGCGGAAGGTGGTCAGCAGTTTCGATTCTCGCACATCGACATGCACCTCTTTTCAATCTTCGTTCTATAAACAAAGACTGCGTAGCGTCACCTTAATTATTGTAATACTTCGTAACTCCATTTTCTATGAATGCAGAAAGAAAGAGAAATAAATCAGTTAATTATTTACTGTGGTAATATAAAACATTATTTTGATGACATTATATTAAAATAACGCTTGATGTATTTTTTTAAACAAATTTTGGACACACCACATAGTTAAGATGATTTAAAGAGACAAAAAGGCAAAAAATAAAAAGTGGAGTTATGAGGTTTTGCAACTAGGGTGACGATGAGTACATTTAATAATTGCGGAAATGTACCATACTGTATATATGCGGTTGATGGCAAAGTAAGCACACTTCAAGACGTACTAACTATTTTCCCTTTTGGACGGTATTTATTCTTCTGCCACTTGTAATGTAATCACAACTCTTTAGACACAAACCCAGTGCATTGATTGAAACGAATGTAAAAATTTACGTCTGGAACAACAAAGTGAAAAATCTTTTATTTATAGATCTTGAGAACGCGGTTGTCAAAAGTGTATTCTTCACCGTAAACAGCCTGTACGCTCATCTTCAGCCAATGTAATACATTTTGTGATTTTTAAGCTTTATACCGAACGCCTGAACGTTCAAAAATTTACTTTCCGCTAAGTTGCTTGTCGTGAGGAACGTAACACGCTCTAAAAAATGGTTTGTAAATTTACCACACGTGCGTATAGGAACGCTAAGAAAGTAGGTATGGTAGAATAGTTTCCCAGACATCCATGGTAGCATTCCTAAGCCTTTTTATATATAAAACAGTAAAATGCATACTGAAGTTACCAGACTTGTATTGTAGCAACTGTAAAAGTTTGCATATTTACAAGACGGAAGTATGGTACCTGTCCCATACTGCGTCTGGAATAATAACTTCCTAAACATTTGAGGAAGTTTTTTTACAGTGAAATTTTGCTCAAGATTTAATTAAAAAATAACAACATAAATGCTTAAGCTTCGGAAATGGACTGCAGATTGGTTTAATTTGTGTAAAATAAGTAATTGTAGGAATGTTTTCAGGTGTAGATTAGCTAACATACTATGCTAGTAATTCTGAACATACTTTTTTGTTTCTTCACTTTAAAGCACATACATTTGTAAAAGACAATATGAAACTGAAGACGGGTGTTTAAATAGAATTGTTTATTTGACATAATATCCAACGTATACTACGCGAATGTTATTAAAAATAAATTTAAGCACACAAAATTTTAATCGAAATTTACGCGAACCATTAGTTGCTAACATAAACTTTCCCAACTCGGTAAAACTCAGTTAACGTGTGCAAATAAATCGTACAAAGCCTTAAAACAAGCCACATAACATATTATAAAATGTCTAGTTTTTAAATACCAAGAGTCTCTAAACTTTCACACTTATTAACCTCAGTCAAAAATATGTCTTGCATGTATTTTAAAGTATCTGGTACGAACGTGCCCAATGCCGTGTGACACTAAAGAAATATGTTGGAAATGTAAATACGAAACTCACGAGAAAGCTCTAGTACAAACAACGTCGGTAGAAGTGGGACTCATTCAACCCGCATGCTGCATCTCTGGCTTGAAATCCTGAAAGCACTGTGCGAAAAGAAATGGAGTACGTCAACTGGAAGTCTGCATACACTTTGCAAGGAAGGTTTCAGCTCTACCACTTATTAAAATTGCGCGCAGTCGCCATATACTCCCGCATATGTTCGCCAAGGTTTGACTACACACCTCTGCTACCAGCATTTTCATGAGAAATTAAGTCAACGGAATATAATTACTTTAATAAGCTGGCGTGATGTTTTTGTAGATACGATACACTGGACACCACTAATGCATGTATTTAAATCCTCGGTTTAGGCATTCCGAAAACTGCAGTTTTACAAAAAATTTTCGTGTATTTCAAAATGTTTTATTGTGATCAAATAACTAAAATAGCAATTTCTAAACTAAAATTATAATTTTTGTAAATGTGCGTGTATTCAAGAAAACAGTTTTATGGATACTTTGTAAAAATTAGAAAACTACGATAGTGGCATAAATTTACTCAGAAAGTGCTTGTAAATCCAGATCCTAAATAATCCTTACTAAAACCTAATTAGCTTCTTTGGTAAAAGTGAAAATACACAAATTAAGCGTGTTTTATCTACGAAAGGAATGTTTTGGGTACTTGCATTCCAAATGTTTTCGGTTTTAAGATTACAACCAATTTTTCCATTTTGTTACTATTCCACAGAAGCACTTGTTCTCAAAAAACTGCATTTCGATGGTAATATCCCCTATTCATAAATAATTTAGAAATGAAGCAATGAAATAATATTTAATTACTTACCGCTGTCAGTGAAAAATTGAAAAATAGAGTCAAAATTCCATTTATATGTCAAATTAAATTTACTAAAACTAACACCTACAAGTAGAAAAACAGTTGATAATTTGCTTATTGCTGTTCATTTCAACAATATTTCCCCTTACTGGCTTATTTACTATACTAACACCAATGAAATCAAACGCTACCACAAGCGTAAAAAAAATTCATTCGTATAGCTATAAATATAATCATGTGATAATTATAATGCATATACCATTAAAAATTGCGTGCAGAAGCAAAATGAATTGTTGTGTTTACTACGGAATTGTACATACACAAACAAAAGTAATTTAATTTGTACACACAGAGGGCAAAGCTGGGTCATATATAAGTAGACTGTAACTTTTCTACCCCTACCCCCCCCCTGCTCTCCAGAAACAATCACATTATCTTTCACACTCAAGTATAACCTAGCAATATGGCGCAACGAAAACAGAAAAAAAAGATTGGAACTCGCTTTGCGGAAGATCTGTCTTCGATTCCCGACTCCGGCTATAATGCTTCGATTTACCAAAATCACTCCAGGCGAAATATCTGTGACTGCTCCTTAACAAAGGTCGGGGCTGATTTCTCTACCAATTTTTGCCTCTATGTTAGGACTCGGTTTCAGTTGCCGTATCGAATTTTATTAATTTCGCTTTTTTTTGGAATTCTAAGAAGAAAATGTAAAATATGCGATTATACCTCAAATTCTATTTATATTTCGCTACAGTACAGACCTTGTGATTTAGCTGTTAATGTAAAATTACACCGCAAAGTGTGTGGCAAATTTTTTTATATTCATAATTTGCCCGACAAATTACGACGTAACTATGCATTACTGGCCCTATTGCCATGCTTGTAGTGTAGATCAAGGTAAATATAATTTGCGGTATAATCGCCGATTTAACACTTTTCTTCTCGGAATTCCAAAATAACGAAAAATAATAAAATTCAATATGGCGGCTGAAACCGAGCCTTAAGTTGTGTGCCGCCGTTTCTAATGATCTCGCTGTTGACAAGACTTAATGCTCAATATTTTTACCTTACCCATGCAAGCACTCATGCGCGCGCACACACGTACACCAGTATGAAACTCATGTTCTACTCACATACGAACTTAAACTATTTTTAATTACATAACATTTATTCAATATCCAGTTACCATTAAATGTATATGAGTAAACATAACATTAATTAATAATTTACGGTTTTCTTATTATTTGAAAGAATTCGCTCAGTTACTACTGTAGGAGATATTTAAAATTGTAATCTTCAGCGGTTTTCACTAGATGACGGAATACGTACCCACAAGGAGCCTGGTGAGTGATATAATTAAACCGAAAATGAACCACGATGTAGACCTACGCACAGCTAAAAATAACAACTTCTGTTACGCGTAGTACTCAACAAATATTCGATTACGTTATAACATCATACTTTATTCAATAGATTTTTTTTCCACATTATAATGAATGAAACGTTTATCCAATCTAAAATATTCTACGGGTAATTATATTTAGGCCTATGTACCCACCTGCTTTTTTACAATTCCAGATTTTAATAAAACTATTTGTTACGAAAATATATTTGAAAACCTAGAAATGAAAAGCAGATTGATAAATTGGGCATATTTTGTAAATGACCAATTAATAATTCAGAATTCCTCAGTAGGACTAATTGCAACGCGTAAAATACAAACCACTGTAGATTAGTATTTATGTGCAAAGGTTTTTATTAAGAGTTGAAAATATCTATTAACATTTACTGGTGAATTAAGCATAAAATGTTTTGAAAAGTTGAAAGTAGAAAACATGCAGTGGGTTTGCGTTGAATTAATTCAACCGCTTAGATCTTCTGGTATCTAAAAGTGTTGTTCAGAAACTAGTTCATGCTGTTTGAATTAAAAGTGAGGATAAAATGAATATACCTATACCAGAAATCGGAGTTGAGGGAAAGTGGTTTTAAATGTTGTAACTAGAGAAGGATACTACTATTTGTTTAATTTTCTTCGGTGAAATTCCTAATGCAATAGAAATGGGGCTGTCTTATTTGAACATAAATAAATGTTTGTTAGGAATTCAGTTGCTATGTATCCACAACATCTAACAAATCAAACTTGCGATGTGACTTACAAATGAGTGTTTTAATATTAGTACAATTCTAGTACTTGTGAGAAGAAAATCTTTGAAAATCTAGTTAAGAAATGGATCATTCGTATGACTTAAAAGATAATTGTAGTATTTGCCAACAGTTGTAGTTCTACTTCTAACTAAGTATCCAAAGACTTTACATTCGTGAAAAGTTTTGAAAACGTGTTTATGGACTGAACATGACAGAGGTCAACAAATGTTATTATTACTACCTTGCTGAACAAAATTTAAGACTTGTAAATGGGAGGATTCGTGTACGGGGGACAGCGAAACCTTCGAATTACAAGAGTTCTGCTGGGTGCTGATGGGAGTTGGCCAGCAAGAAGGGTTGGCAGAAATGTAGCGAGAGGAGGAGGGGAGGACTCGGAGTAAACCAATCTGACTAATAACCCGCAGAGTTCCTGGCAACTTCCCTCCCCTCGCAAACCGTACACGGCCAGAGCTCTTACCGCTGGACCCGAAACCCCGGTGATAAATAGCCGGCGATCAGTCACGACAATTCCCGCCACAGCCGAACCTACCCCCTCCTCTCGTCCATATTCCCCGCTAACTCGCTTGTCTACCCTCAACCCCCTTCCAACCCCTGCCAACCCCTACACCCGGGTGCTGCTGGCACGCATTTATCTCCGGCCGGCCACTGCAACTACCATCACCCTGCGGCGCAGAGACGTGTAGACCTGGTTGCGGGGCGGCCAGGGGCAGGAGAAACAAGTTGGGCCTAACAGCCCGTCTTGTCTTCCCGTCATTTATTCTTTGAGATTTTTCGACGAAACGCAGATTGGGACCCGGGAAACAGAGCTCGTCTTATCTGCGCAGTGAGTGAACGTGTTTTCCGTGTTCGAGGCCTAGATGCGCGGAAACGAAAAGGACGACCCAGTACGCACGTTGTTCCTTCCCCTGGTCTCTGAACTGACGTGCAATCTTCTCGCCAACAACTTGCCTGTATGAAGCATTCAGTGGTGACCGTATCATTTTATGACGTAACATTTATGATGACAGTGTATTTTACACAAGGCCGGAAATATGCAACTAGATACTATACGAACTTGAGTCTCATAGACTCCGCAGCCTTGATTTTCCATCCTTCCTTACCAACTCCCGTCCTTTACCTATTTTCAGAATTGCATTATTTCAAGTATCCTGGCTCCGTCGTCTTGCTATTTATAATAACAGCAACTGTAATGTCATCATTACTGTTTTGCTCATTTCTAGTGAATTTATTTAAAAATTACTTTTAATAACAATTGCGGTATTAATAAAATAATAACATTAAATATAAACTTTCTCCTCGCTAAATGTGTACCCCTATGAAATTTGTGCCCTACGCCCGGGCATGGTGGTAAATCCAGCCTGATTTTACACCTTTTACCATTCATAAGATTCTGCGGCAAGATTTTCTAAGTTAAAAAGGAACCTAAGAACTCTCATTTTCGCCATTTCGGTCTCCGTAAAAAATAAACTTTCAAGATACATGCAGGATCGTAAATGGGCATACCCGTGTGTAATCGTTCTTTAAATGCTATTCCTGAGCAGTCGTCATTTACGCACGTTGAGAAACTTTTGAATAATCTTTCAACGGCCGAAACACGGCGCATCTCTCGGCGGCCTGGCAGCAAACGCGTCCGTTATTTTTCGTATTTTATGTCGTATATGACGTCATCCAACCGCCGAGCCTGTTCATGCCGCATAGGTAGAAATTATTTGACTGGCTATTCTCACAGCAAAGTTGTGTGCCCGAACGTCTTTCTCGAGAGTTCGCTTTAAAATATGAGTCAACACCCTGATCACAATAGTGTTGGCAATTCTTAATACCGAATTATCTTGGTGCTTCGAAGGTTAACGTTTGAGAACGGTCAAAAATGTACTCTATGATATTACACACTCTGTTTTGTACGTCAGTAAATTTCGACTGTATAGTCTGTGCCGGCTGATAGCGTTCTGTAGTTTCATATGCACTGCAAGGCAACAAATTTTACTGAAGCTCTATGAAACATAGTCAATTTAAGCTGCTATGGACATGTTAATAAGTGGCGTAAGTAGAGTAACTGATTGTAAGGAAACATTCAGGCAAGAATCCAAACGTACTTTCTTTGTTGTGAACAGCCTATATTTAGATGTACACTCTGAAAAATAGTTTGTAAATTTTCCAGACGTGCGTACAGGAGCGCTAAGAAAGGAGGTATGGTAGAACAGTTTCCCAGACATCCATGGTAACACTCCTAAACCTTTTTATAAAACAGTCAAATGTATATTAAAGTTACCAGAATTGTATTGTAACAAGTGGAAAAGTTTGCATATTTACAAGGCGGAAGTATGGTGACAGTCCCATACTGCGTCTAGAATAATAACTTCCTAAACATTCTAGGAAGGTTTTTTTACAGTGTATGAAAGTCTCGTCAAATGTTAAGTCATTAAGGATGGGACCATTAGCTCAGAGAATCAAGAACAAGACCTGTTTTAACGGTCTATTCCAGCATTCACTTGGGGTCAATACCAGGAAACCACTTAAAAGGTTTGGAAAGCCCGGTGCAAAAATAGTGTCTTTAACTAATAACATATTTCTTGTAAGTACGTTTCTTCACCATCCCGCAGTCCTACAGACACAGAGAAAAGTTTTTGGTACAGTCAATCATATATACATTCTGGCCGTTAAGTCACCGTTCTCTTTTGATTAGATGGTGCACTTTTGACCGGTCACAGGAAAGCAGCGAAAGAAGTTAGAAATATGAAATCTGTACCAAATGAAAGGAAACCTCTTCAAGTTTCTGTAGAATGATATGCACCGCACACAGGGGATGACGCAATACCACTAACTGCGCAGCAGCGGATCAGCCAAGCGTTTAGAGATGGTGAAATTTCGCGAATTCAATGACCTGCAAGTTAGAATCAAATATCCTATGCATACTCAAGTCCCGACAATTTGTCCACTAGTTGCTACTCAGTGGAACAGCAGACAACGAACGAATATACACAACTTGAACACGCATAGGATATTTTATTCTAACATGCAAGTCATTGAATTCGCAAAATTTCACCGTCTCTAACCATTACTTTACGGACACGGTATGTTTGTATATAGCCAAGCAAAAAGGTTTATCTGATCCAACAACATTTTTGTCCGCCGAACAATATATAAACATCATTAAATATTGACTCTGTGAATCTTACCAAAAAAACATATGTATCTGAACTAAATTCTTCTGTTAAGAGAAATAAATCTGCCAGGCAACTAATCACTTAGTTGTTTAGCATTTTAGATGTTTGAATGGCAAAATTCAAACTTATATAAGGGTGACTTTACCCAACCATTTTCTCTGTGAAGAATAGTTTTTCAAGTGGGTTTCATAGCAATTTCTTGTAAGACGTGGGGCCGCGGTGGCTGAATGGTCATAATATTCGCCTCCCATCACGGCGATCCGGGTTCGAATCCTGGCGAGTTCGGTCCCCGGATTTTCACACGTGGGAATTGTGCCGAGCGGGTTTTCTCGTGGAACTCCCGTTTCCCCCGCCCTCTCATTCCGGTGCCGATCCATACTCACCTTATGCCACCCACATCAGAGCTAATGACCTCGATGTTAAGCGCTGACCAAAATCTCTCACTCACTCACTCCGTGAAAGACGTTCAAAAAATTTTCAGTGCAATTGATTGATCAATATAACCATACCTTTAGATTATGAACATTCCATGTCACTCTCAGCAGAGACCATGCATACAACTCGTTTGCGATGACGTAGCAAGCATAACAACTTATTCACTGTGAAGTGGATATTATTCGTTATTCGCAACACCTGAAACAAAGTATTAACGAGATGCGTGAAACAGTTCGTACTTGTAGATGTTAGGGAGAAAAGCATTTTGTGAGTTTAATAAAATGAAAGTTAAACTGCACAACACTATGTATTGGCTGCTTACTCATGTTCACGGTTGACCAGATGTTATAGATAGGGCTGGCATTATTTCGCGAGTTCAACGACAAACATGCTAGAATCCATTATCATGTGTATACCGAAACTCTGCCATTTGTTCATTACCTGATACTCATTCAGACAGCAGACAATGAACGAATAGACGGGGCTTGAGTATGCATAGGACATTGGATTCTAGCAGGCAGGTCATTGAACTCACGAATTTTTCCTAGCACTACTAATAGATTATTTCTTTGCTCCCTTGTATGTTAGCTATTGGTAGAGACACGTACGTTTCGCGAATTTATTTCAGAAGATGTTAGATTTCAAGCTTCTGCTGTACACGTTAGTTACTTTCACGATCGGGCAAGTGTTACTAAAATTCTTCCTTGGGGACTGTGAACCAACAGCAAGTCCCTTGCATAGAACACTCGCTGATTCCTACGCTACCTTGTCACATGTACAACTGACCATTAATTAGAGCAACAGCCAATGAACTAATTGCTAAGGACAGAGTGCATACAGGACTATGGAGCCCAGCTAGCAACCCGTAGAACCCGCGAAATTTACGTGTCCCTGGGTATTGGCTCAGATTTCTACACGATGTGTGTGAACGTATTTTATATGCTACTACACAGTACACAGATTTAAAATGCCACTTATTCTCGAACAAAATACCTAAGTAATCCTGTTCTTTGTAATAGTTTGAAGTTGTCAATAATATAACAAAAATATCGACGCAATTTTTTTTGGTTGCTGTGTTATTGCCACGGATACACCTTAAATGTGGGAATGTTGTATGTACTGTACTACAAAAGTGCAAGGGATTTACTGAGATAGGCCTTGAAAACACCGGTATCTTCAAAAGACCATACTACTTTTCGCAAATGTATTTTCTAGTTTAGGGTTTTTAGATGTACCTTGACTCAATAATATATCTCCACTACTTTCAGTTCTATCTTGATAAACCCTTATTACGTTGGCCACAGTCATTTTCGCATTTTTACGTTCCTCCGTCACATCTAATTATAGAAGTGACCAGCATTCAAATAACTATTTGCCTTCACCACCTTTAGTCATCAGATGGCGTTCTAAACGATTCTACTCCATTATTGGAAAACGGTTTAAGCCACAGTCCACAGGCAATTTAATTTTCTTAGTGAAAATCTTACTCAAGTGAACGCATTGCATCACTTTTGTTCAGCTTTCGAGCCATAAATTATCCAAGGAAACTAATTAAAAATGTTTGGATACTTTGTTTATTCAATAATTTTCCTGGAGAATTTAAATAGTTTATTATTTTAGTAAATGTCTGTGGGTATTATAGCATAGCGTAAGTTATCATTTGGACAAACATTTTTATCTGCAGAATCTGAAGTTGATATTAAAAATAATCATAAAATTGCGAATCAATAAACAAGAATAAGCTAACTTACCCATACGTACGTATCATTTGTTTTAACTGGAAGCCACAGCGCATTTAACTGTGGCTTCTATGAAAGAGATTATTATTTCCCATGAACAAAGCGCTCTATCATACGTCAGAATTGATGTAAGCTTAGCAACAATGCGAGCGATTGGACGGTTTACGCGTGAGCAATCAATCAAAAATACCAAAGCAAATTTTTCTCTCATTGTGCACTGTTTCATTCTACCAGCAATCCCTTTGTCATAGTTTGCTGGGAAAAAAACACACACACAATTAGAAATTGTATTGTAGCGTCTGCAAAAAACGGTTCACTGCGACATATTTGGCTTTGCATTTTTCTGTTGGAACGTTAAGATTTTTTTCTTCCCTATGTGTTATTTTATAAGGTAGGGTAAAGAGTTAGCGTGGAGTGTTTTTTTTTTTTTTTCAATATGGATAACGATGACCCATATGCTCGACAATATCAGTCATTTCATAACGAAATAAATTCCTCTAGTCTAAATTTTAGCGTTTCTCGCGGCGTGTAGCAATCTAACAAAAATGTTTTGTTTTTCTGACGTAACTACTATATGAATTACAACTTGCCAAGTTTTGGGCCGAAGTTTCCGTTAAGGGTCAAAGTTACCCCAGCTTATGGTATTTCAGATTTTCGTTTTATACATAACGCTCATTTAAGTTTAGCGACCCTATTGAGTAGCTCTCTGCACTGCTCTGTTCTGTAGTAGAGAGATTTACAGTTCACGGAAGTAAATTGCATAATTGAGATTCAGCAAGAAAAAATACTCATTTTCAAATCTCATGTCCCAAGTTATTCAAATTACAAATACTCATTTCCCTCGCCTCGAACTTGTCACATATCTTGTAGATAAATTTTAATGTTAGCCGATCACTGACATCGTGATCGGGAAACATGTTGTCCTCGAGTATTTTCACGTATACTTTAAATTTAACAACAAAATTCTTTGTAAAGTATAAGGGTGTAGAAGTAACGTTGTTCTTCGAAAATAAATATTACTACAAAACTGAGCAATAGTGTAATTTTTATTGTGCACTTTACCAAATTATTAAGATTATGCCTAAGCAAATGTATAATTCCGTTCAGTTGTAAGATACTTTGCACTGCAGTTCAAAATATTACGGAGCAATCGTGTCTAGTATTATGTCAAGTAAAAGCATAAAGTTTGCATTCTGAAGGCGAACGAAACTAAAAATTGTAGACGGGGTAGATTTTACGGTTGCCCGGAAATATTTGTAAGACGTTGCTAACTTACGTGTGTTTAACTTTAGTTGTGTCCGGCGTTCGTTTCAATGTCCCTTTTTCTATATTTTTCACTAAACTTTTTGGGTGCTCCTTCCCGCCCCTATACCTCATTGTGCCCCCCAACCCCTTTCCACACAGTATATTTTATTTTTTACTTTAGGGGCGTACTCTTATCTCACCAAAGTTTGAATGCAATCGGATGAATGGTAAAGGAACGCTTACATTATAAATACACAGACATTAATTTATATTATATATAACAGTTTAATATATGTTTTATTTATCTTTTTGTTCAAATAATGGTTTAATATAATGGATAACAGTTTGGTTGGTAGTGGAGAGTATTTGTAAACACTTTACAGGCATATGGCAATAAAAGTATTTGGTAATATTTGTATTAATAAAGATCAGAAAGTCACCAAACTATTGGAAATAAAAAAAAATATATTCAGAAAAGTTTGATTTATAGTGCATATACTATTATATGTCTATAAAACACATTACAAAGTACAAAAATCATCAGGAGCAACGTAAAGTTCATAACAAAGATAGTTATGTAGAGTCATTTGAAACAGCGATCTAAAAATACAAATACCTGTATTACGTACCATTCATTAATTATTCTGACTACTGGAACAATATCGTAATATCCATCAAACAAAATACTGCCTGCTCAACTGATGAGTTAACTAATAACATGTAACGAAATTTATATTTAATTTTAAATTGATGGCCCGTCACCGTAGTTTGTATATAGACTATACAGAAGCTTTTGGAAGTATTTTGTGTTTTCCACAATTCCCGTTAAGAGTTACAGTACTCGGACTTAGAACAACATAGAACCGTATGGTAGTACGGGTTTGACAGCTAATTGTTTTGAAACTGAACTGTCGCATATGTTAAGGCAACAGGTTTCTATATTTGTGCTGTTTTTGCCAATATTATTTTTTCAAATCCTGAAAGGGAACAGGCATCGTTAAACCGTTACGTATACCTGCTGAACATTGTTTTGATTACGGAGCCTAAATTTTTAAAAGAAAAAAAAATGGTAATTACTTTTGATTAACTATCGACTAAAAATAATATTTAATAATATTCCGCAATACAGCATAAATATGAACCTATGGCCGTTGCCGTTAGTTGATAAGTGAAAATTTTAACCGAATCTATGCATTACTTCTCTTGTATGTACGTTATTCGGGCTTATTTCATGGGATGCATCTGTACGACAAAACATTGTCTTAAGGGCTTGTTCCCGAGTTTTTTTTCCGACTGGTGCCAATAACTCAAATATTTTTTAACCAAAAGTTTTGAAAAAATTAAGTCAATGTGCAATCACACGATTCACAATACCGTGGACGCGTTTTTTTTTTTAATAATGTACCATTCGCCAGCAAAAAAAAATAATAAATAAATAAATTCCTTTATTTTTGCTTATTTTCACGACGAAAAACGTGGTATTTTGGGTAATGAAATCTTAAAAACCGTTTAGTATAATTCTACAAAAAAATTCAGCTACAAATTATAACATGTAAGTGTCAAAACTGTGCAGCAAAATTTTGATATGAGTATTAGGTAGCAATAAAAAATATTTTCCGAAATCACTGCAAAACTCCGTAACAAGGCCTTAAAATCCGTAACGTCGTCACTTTGATTACTTGTGTCCATTCCCAATGTACAGTAGCCAACACGTACTTCCTTTATGTATGGTTATGTCAGTTATTTTTCGTGCAACAGATGTCATGAAAGAAACTTAAGTCTTTAAAGCTGTAATAAAGTTACGAGGGAAGATAATTATTGTGTATTTTGGTCAGGGCTACAAACGACACGCGCCTTATGTATGACTAAAATAGTAAAGCTTTTTACTCACACAACCGTTAATTTTTACATGAATATCGTTCGGTTTAATTGTATTGAACGGTGAACTTATGAGATATAGTTTGTGGTTTTCTTGTAACGTTGGCAGATGTGATTGCGTATAATATGCCGAGTGGTGTATTACACGATAAAGAATACATTTTTAATGGCCGAGTTAAGTATTTCTCTTTTAGGCTGACGTGTTTATTTATCACGCGTGTTAGTATAAATACAGCCGAGTAAGAAATAAAGTACACAGTAAAAATTGATTCTTAACAACTAAAAATAATGTTTTAAGGCTTTCTTCCTGCGGTGCAGTTCGAGAACTACTTCAAATTCTTCGCAGCTCGTTTATTAATTTGTTCAATATGAAGATTGTCTTAGAATAACTTTTTATTACTACATCGTAGAGATTGTTTAAATTGTTACTAAAGGATTTTTAAGTGAAAACAACTTTTCTTACTGTCACTGTAAAGAGCGTAACATAACAATTTTCAGGTAAAACTACTTTTTGGTTTATAGGTAAAACTACTTTTTGGTTTATATTTAAACTATGCCCTCAGTCACATCAAAAGTTTTTGCAGTGAAGGGAGTAGTAGTGTAGAGGTTCCGCCGTAATGAAAATTTAAAATCTTAGGTTACAATTTTTTACGCGTGTGTATATGTGTATGTGTTAATGCTACTTTTACCATATTTTTCATACTTATTTCATAGGTTTATAGACTTTTCATAGGATAGTTAATTCCTAAAGTCAGTTTTGTAACTAAATAAACATATAAATTAATGTATTTATTTACAAAACTGACTTCAGGAGTTAATTATCCTATGACAAGCCTATAAACCTATCAGATACGTATGAAATATATGGTAAAAGTAGTATCATTTTTAACTACTTCACATGAAAATATTTCCATATTCCCTGAAGTCGGTAGCGGGACTTGTGGTCATTGTCCTGGGTGGTCACGCGAAAACACTTAGAAGTCTTCGATCGAGGACCTGGTTACAGCCTCGCTCAATACCGTCGCGTGCGTCACAGTTTGCTTTGACTGTTACGCTCCTCTGGCACGTACACAGACTAAGCACAAGAATGACCAGTCAACTATGGATATTTCCTTATAAAGTGTGTACTGTTCTTCTTGAGGACTGTCAACTACTTCACGAGGTGCCACGGATATCGATTTCCATAATTATTAAAAAAAAAAAAACAGATAATTTTGGTAAACTCTAATGATTGAGTAACGCCTGAAAAATTGGTAAGTTATGCAAGGTGTTACTAAAGACGTTGTCGAGCATAAAGGCAAAAAGACCCTAATAGAGTTGTTGAAAGCATTAACAAGTTGTGTATTTCTCTTTCTTTCTCTGGGGCTGCGGTGGCCGAACGGCCAGACCATTCGCCTCCCACCAAGGCGAACCGGGTTCGATTCCCTGCGGGGTCGATCTCCGGATTTTTGGGAATCGTGCCGGACGATGCCAATGGTCGGCGGTTTTTCACGGGGATCTCCCGTTTCCCCCGCCAATTCATTCCGGTGCTGCTCCTCTCATCTCATGGCACCCCTCACCAGCGCTAAAGACCTCAGTGCTAAACGCTGACCAAAATCTCTCACTCACTCTTTTCACTCACTCTTCCTGTCTCTCTCTCTCTCTCTCTCTCTCTTGAATTATCCGCGGTCAACTCTGAGGCATTCCGCAGACTTAAGGTTCCTCATCTAACTTATTTGATTTCTTTGTGCTCGCACTATGAACGTTGAAGTGTTAAATGTGTCTATTATTTCTACTCGATCTATATAATTTGTCCAGTAACCTTATCACAGAAACACTTAAACCCAAGATAAAGTTCCAAACTTTATTTTACAGTTCAAATATTCTCAATTGGGTTTGTGCCTCAACACGTGAACGCAGACTCTCTAGGGCGTAACCTTAACTATAGACACTAGACAATCTATGCTTTGATGAAAATAAGTTATTTTTTCAGCACTTAAGAGTCTTGTACAGCAGACGCTAGACGCCGCGTCTGAGGTACGGAAGCAGGTAGGCGATAATAGCGATAAAATTACATAGTAATGTCGGAAGTTGTTTGTCCTGTGTAGCCATTTTCTTTAACGTAAGTTTATATAGTTTTTCTAATTATAAACGTTAAGAAAATTTTATTTAGTCGATGTTTAGCCGAAACTATAAAAACTTATATTTGGAAAAAAAATTAAGCTGCATAGTACAAACAATTTACAATATTCCTATGTAACGGTTTTCCGATACATGTTCTCTTTCTGGATTTAAAGTCCCATATAAAAAGTCAAACTAAAACACTATACGGCAGCGAATAGATGCGAAGTGGTTACTGTCGACTGTTGGAAGATGAACCTTATCGCTCGCTTGTCTTAGGCAGGCATCAAACGCGGAAAATTACACGCTGTACTTATGCCTCTGAAGGGTGTTCAAGCGCGTTTAATATCAAAACTTTATATTTTTCATGAAATAATATTAGTTTTGTAGTCGATACTTTCTTCTTAGGAAACAATTTCACCTAGCATAGTTTTCTCATACCGGTGTGTCAAAGTCAAAAATTTGATGTTACGCAGGTCACGCAAATAATGAAAACCAGTTGATTTACTTAAACGTCGTAATTCACAGTCAAATAACATGACATGGGTTACTTCACCTCAGGTAAGAAAAATTCACAATGAACAGCTTTTGCACTTAAAAATAATATTGTTGTATTTAAATATCTTTTGCTTGTAATTTTGCGATTTTTTTTTAAGATTCAAAATTTTACAATGTGGGTTTATAAACGCCCATGGCATATTATTTCTCTCTGAATTATTTTTTTTTTTGAGTAAGTCAATTGGTTTTCAGTACTTGCATGACAAAAGCGTAGTATGCAAATCTTGACATCGATGCACCGTTATGTGAAACTATGCGAGTTTTTCGTAAGAGGAAACTGTACTAACAAGAATCGTGTATAGATCTAACACTGTGTCAAGAAAATATGAAATTATTTGTGTATACCACCTGATTACTCTTGAGAAATGTTGCACTAACAACATTACTCCAAGCGCGGAGGTGGCATCGCAGTATGAAGCCTAGTTTACATCAACGATAACATTGCCAATAACACGTGTTTAAAAAAGTTACTAAAAATGTCGTAAAATTGCTTTAAAATTGTTGACAACTTCACGTTATCAACATTGTTGCCGACATTCTGTTATTAACTTTGTTGTCATGTATAAAAAGTTTTAACTATGTTTGTTACCAACATTTTGTTGAAAACACTTGATAGCAACAAAAGTTATGAATTTTATAAACATGTTATTAATTGTGTTACTAACACTGTTGATAACATCATTTTACCGAACCAGGCGGTCTAGATCAAAGGATGTTAGTAACAGATGTTACTAGCAATGTTATCACCAATGTTGTATGCATTTTTGTTATCAGCATTGCAGTTAACTTCCGTTGATTATTCCTACAACTTTGTTAGTAACACTGGTGTTTTCAGCTAAGTTGATAACACATTTGCTATCAACATTCTATAAAATTGTGTACTATAGCTTAGAATTTGTTGATATCATATTTGTAACGAACATTTTGTAAGTAACATAGTTACCATTATTTTTTCGGTGTAAACTGGGTTTTTCACTGGGCTCGCAGATCACGTGTGTTTGCTCCACGCCAATCCTCTTTGAAACCATCTTCCCACGTACATGACAAGCGCCAGAGAGTGTTGTGTGAGAGGGAACATGGGGATGGCGGTTAAGTGACCGAAGCTTCGAACATCGCCAGCTGGATAGAAGTATGGAGGAATCAAAGGGTCGGAAATCAATCGAACTGCTCGGAGCACTTAGCGTAAGTGTGTCGCTTCTCCGACGAAAGCTTTTTTTTTTCTCTTTCTCTGTTGCTCTTTTGTCTCTCTTTTTCTTTTCAGCACGAAACTACAGAGGTCTCTACTTCCTCGTGGAGGTAAGGAACTGATTGTCAAGTGACAGGTGCACGGACAATCGAACAACGGCTGGAGGAAATGTGCGAGTGATGCTTAATCAAGCGAAGAGCTAATTAGAAGCCTCTCGTCCGAATTCGTCTCACGTCTTTGGGCGACGCCAAACACGAGCATGGAGAGAAGTAATTGTGAGATCGTAGACGGTTGCTCAACGTTCCAACTTCGTTCTCGACAACGTCAATAAACGTTAAGCGCACGGTCTACAGCAATTTTCATCACAATGTTTTTATTTTTAGATTTCTACCAAATTGTTATTTCTAACATTAGACACAAATTGTGACTAAATTTTTCTCTTACGGCATTTTTTATTTCTCATAGTTTTTGCGTATTGGCTAGTCAAAGTCAAAATCTGCATGTTACCGTTTTAAGGACGACACTAAAATCAACTAACATCCTAAACTGAAAAACTGACAGTGAATAACGGTGTTCACCTACATTAACAATAAAATATTTTTGTATTTAAAAAAAGTTACTGAATTCTTTACATTTTTATTTAAATTTCATATTTTTTTATATAAACACAAAAATATTTTATTTGTGGTTTAATATAGGTGAACTTGTAGCCCTTAACATTGTTATTCACTGTGATTTTTTTTTTTCAGTTTGGTATGTCAATTGGTTTTAGTGACGTCTTTTAAACCGGAACACGCAAATTTTGACTTTAACGAGCAATTACACAAAAACTATGAGAGATAAAAAATCCATAAGTGCAAACTTTAGTAACTTTTTTGTCCAAAATAAAAAAATAGCTGGTACAAATATAAAAATTAAAACATGGTGATGAAAATTGCTGTAGACCGTGCCCGGGCTCTTATGAAATTTTTTTATCTCTCATAGTTTTCGCGTAATGGCTTGTTAGTCATATTTTGCATGTTTCCGTTTTAAGGACTACACTAAAACCAACAGATACACCAAACTCAAAAAATCACAATGGATAAAGACATTGCAGGCTACAATGTCATTCTCATAAAAATAAAAAATTAAAATTATTTCTATTTTTAGAAAATAATAGCATTTTTAAAATTGTTATTTTGAGTTTCAGCATTTTTTTATGCAAATAATTTTTACTCTTTATTTTTATGAGAATGACATTGTAGCCTGCAATGTCTTTATCCACTGTGATTTTTTTGAGTTTGGTATATCAGTTTGTTTTAGTGTAGTCCTTAAAACTGAAACATTCAAAATATGACTTTAACAAGCCATTACGCGAAAACTATGAGAGATAAAAACAATTTCATAAGAGCCTAATTTAGTCACATTTTGTGTCTAAAATAAGAAAATGTATATATGGTACAAATAAAAGATAACAAAATGGTGACGAAAATTGTGGTAGACCGCGCCCTTAAGGTGGTCGTCTGTCCAGGCCGCTGAACGATGTGCAGAGCTTCGGTCCTTACGTGATTATTCAAAAAACTTTTCAACATGCGTAAGTTACGTCTTCTCAGGAATATCATTCAAATAACGTTACACGCACGTGTACACAATTCAGGTCTTTCAGGTACACTCAATGCCACGCTCTCTCTTGTTTCTACTTTTTTAGCGATGTAATTTTTTTACGCCTAAACGAGAACAGATATCAAAAATCTGTTTGGCAGTTTTGTTTAAAATTTCTTCCCCATATTGGCTGATTTTTCAAGGCAGTGAACACTATGGGATACTATGGTTGTAGCAAGTTACGTAATTAACGAAATTCTGGTTGGATGAATTTTTTGTCGAAACCGTACAGTATCTTGTCCTTAAAAAAATTACAATTGAAACCATTTTAAACAAAACTGCCAAACATATACTTGATATGTTCTCTCGTTTATGCTTAAAACATAATATTCGTAAAAATTGTATAAACAAGAGTTGGCCTTACAGAGTATGTTTACGCTGTCGAAAATGGCGGAAAACTGATGTTTTGTGATGCTTTTTAGGTATGAAAACATTGACACAGGACGTTTTAAAAGATATGCACGTGTAGAGTACACACTTATCTTTAATATTATGCCATAAAATTATACGGTGACCATAGAATGTCTCAGAGGCGCGTTTTCGACGAGAAGACTGCACACCACTGCAAGCAGAAACTTGAGCTTAGAGGCTAGGGTTAGGCGTGATTCACATGCTGTGTCCTCCTTATCGCTTCCGCGTTCTGGGTCTCGTAAGCGCAGGATGTGTTCACCCAGCAACAACCTTAGGGCAGTTGCCTAATTAGCGACCGAGATTTGTTGCAGCGTGTTTGAATAGTATCTTGCTTTACAAAACTGCTAAATGTTTCTAAACATGTTAAAACTAAATTAGTAATTCACCTTCCAAGTAATGACCGAATGTTTCATTCAAACAGTACGAATGCTAAAAAAAAATATAATTTAATCCCCCCCCCCAACATCCCTTAAAAAAACGCTTATTCAGACTCCGGTATCTAGGGTGAAGAAAACAACCGGATTCCGAATACGCAATGGTAGAAACATGCGTTGGACATCATACCATACTTCCCAAAAACAAAATGATATGGACACTGCTTGAAAATTTCCCGTAAGAAAAAGAATAGGTCTAACAGTAAAGCACAGAATGACAGTTAATTGTCTTGCGCGTAGAGGCGACATTGTACTACAGAAACAGGCCAGCGGCGCCTTTAGCGCTCCAGCGACTTACTGAATCACACACGAACGCACGCTGGCAAGGGAACCAACTTGAATGTGCAATGCGGGGTAAAAAGTATAGAATAAACAGCTATACAGAAGTAAATTGCGTTGTCGTAGGGCCCGGTAGTTTTGGTGAAAAATTTTTTGCCCCACTTTGTTTCAGTGCCCTATGTGCACACCTGCAGCTCAACTTCATGGCCATTGACAGAGTGTTTTTGTGCAGAGTCGTTATTCATTTGACTGTGCCAATCAGTACACGGATAACTGACACACACCACATCTGTGATTTGCGGGTTTAACCTCCAGACGCTTGGTATTACGGCATCCAATCACTGACCACATAGCAGAGATGCAGGTGCGCACGTAAGGCACTGAAACAAAGTGAGGCAAAAATAATTTCGCGAAAACTGCCGCGCCCTAATTATATGGCAGTATTCACCGCGCTTCGTGTCTAATTGGCTTACTTATTGCTGTGGGGTATTCCCTAATGGTCGGACCACATTCTGACGAGTTCGTCAGCGAGCACTGAGTGGCAAATGACTTCCGTTCGTTTCGCTCATCAATGGCTTTACAGTCCTGGTTCGTACGGCTGTAGTTATCCCCAAAAGGGGAAGTTTCACTTCTGCATAATTAGTTACTCTGTACTCGAAGTGAATAAGGAGGCACTAGCTCTACTCGTGTGATGGAACAGTTGTTCTATCGGTGCGAATAATGTGTGAGCTGAGAATAGATTATTGTGGCGTATTAACGAAGCCCTGGGACAAGAAACCACGGCATATCCTTGAGAAAACCCGATGGGACAATGCTAATTCCACGCTACGTTTCCAACATAGTAGAATAAGTGTGTATCCTGACGGGTTTCGAACTCTGATTACTGTATGAGATCATAAATACAGTATAATTACTAAACAAAAATTTTATAAATGGCATTCACCCACAGCTTGACAGATAAGCAAACTTCGATAACTGATAAACTTACCTCGCTAAAGTAGGTAGATACGAAGGTAGTTGGACGTAACGCTTAGTAGACAGTGAAGTCATAAAATACTGATTCAGTATTTATATTACTTAATAAAATTTAGGGAATCGACCATAACCTGTATTAAATGAAGTAATCCTCCGTTTGCCTGTAGTATTTTCGGAAAACTTTAAAACAGAAAGCAGTAGGCTATATCTTAAAAATGAATTAAACTCGTTTCGTTTTTCCAGTCTTTTACCACTACGCGACTTCACGCGGTTTATATCAACGGAAGAACAAGCGAGAAACTGTTGCACATATAAATTTTAAGACTAAGCGAAGTTTCTCCTGTTCGAATATATTGCGCAGATTTTCTTACTTTTAAGATGTTTCCGTTGGGCAGAAAAATAACAATCAATATTTTTAATGAATATTACTTATTTGTTATACCGAAAATGGGTATTATCTCAACAATTTTCTTAGTCAATTATACCATTCACTGACTCATAACGACAAACGTCAGTAAATACATACGTTACTGAAGCACCTTTTTTTAATTTTTTTTTTTTTTGTGAATTCTCCTATATCTGCGTTCGTGGTTTTAATCGCTATTCCATCAGAGCTGAGATAGTCAGATAGTGTTAAAATATTTATTATTTAGAACTTTGTATCTGCTAATCACACATTTTAATATTTATAAATTTTATTTCCCTATAGCCTATAGTGTTACCGGGGTAACTAAACTTCGGAAAATATCGGGCTGTCCATTATTCTCTATGAGCAATTTTTTTCTCAAGAGTATTAGAAAAGTAAACAGGTGACTTGTAAGTTATGTCATTTTTACAAACACTTTAGTAATAGTTCACTAGAATAACTATTCTCTGACACACACCCACACGCTTACGTATGTATGTTTTTTTACGTAATGTAGTAGGAGTAATGCAAAGAAATAACATTTCTCAAAATTTAAAACAAAAATTATTCAATTTAATTAACGAACCTCTGAGCAGTTTGTAAATACCCATAAATACACTTTTTACGTACCGTACGATATAAAACCAATCTTATCATATTTTGGAGGCAAGATAATACGTCGCCTATAGTCTAAAAATGTTTCTCCTGTAAATCCATATATACTTCGAAGTTGCGAACATTAAAATATGCAGGAATTTATGGGATGTTCGCAAACTCAACGTATTACAAGAAAATTATGAACCAACACTAATCAACGAACATGGAACATGTAAATCTAAAACTTAACATGTTTAGTTCGACAATACACTTACGTAGATTCGTAATGTAAACATGTCTTGATTCAGTATCTAGGTAAATTACGTAAGTATTTAACGACTATGATGTTTCTAATATGGTAATAATTATAAATAATAGCGTTAATACTAACCTAATTTGGTGTTTAGTCAACCACACATATTTTTATATCGTCGTGAAACGTTAAACTGACGGCATTTAAGCATCTTCTCAACGTTACGTTAACAAATAAAATTAACTACAGTAATAATTTTACTATAGCAGTATTTAATGAAATGTTACATATCGTCATTCAAAATTTTAATGGCATTAAATTGTAAGAATTTATTGGTTTGTGGACATACGCTATTGCACTTGTTTCGTTGACCAAACTTGCGTTAAACGACAAAGGAAAAAAAAACAGAAATTCCTCTGGGATTGATTTTTTTTTTTGTGTGTCATTCAACACAAGTTTGATCAACTAAACATTTGCAGTAGCATATGTCCACGAGTCGATACATTCCTATTGTAAGCTCTAATTGCAACAAACATTAAAAATCACTGTATAAAAATTATTTGCATGATAAAAATGGGACGTTTGTGAGTGACGGGCTCGTAAGTTTCTGGTATACTTCCGTGCACACGCGCGGCAGTAAATTCATAAAAATAAACATTACTTTTCTCGAGAAGACATGCGTACTTTCAGAGATGAAAAAAAAATGGACATATGTTTCGGACACAGGGAAAAACGCAAGGCAAGAAGGTCCTTGAAGAAAAATTATGTGAGTGGTGTAAGCCTCTCAGCCGCACACGGAGACTTTAAAAGTGATTTACCGCGGCTTGCGAGACGGCGTGAGGGCGAGTCGCCCGCATCCTCGCACGTGATTGGTGGGTGCCGGATGTTGAGGGGTGGCTGGAAGTGAATTACTAGGGAGGGGTGTGATATAAACCTCGGCGCGGTAGGTGTCGGGTGACGGTGATGGATGTGGCACTGACCTCCTCCACCCCCCTCCCCCTCTCCTCATACAGGCGCCACCCCAGCCCTTCCCAGCCGTCAACCCTCTCGACCCGATATAGAGGTGATTACGTCAAGCGCTCGGCTTGAACCCCGTCGAAACACTGCAGGGAGGGGTGTGGGACCCTCCCCTACCGTTCCCCCCTTTCCAACCTAACAGACAGGCACCTCACTAAAATAACGCTTCTCTGGAAACTCTTGTCATTCAACCTGAGCGTGCGTGTTCAGGGGAAAAAATATCTATATAAAAATATACGCACGGTGTAGTTTATCAGCTTTTTTATAGCAACAATATTTTTACCCTGTGAAAGCTGTTGATTATATGACTGGATTTAGTTTCTTAGGCATACTCCATTGCGATATAGATGACTGCCAAGTAAAACTAAATATAATAGAAAAACATAAATAAGCAGAGCATGCTTTAGTCAACAGGATACACGTCCAACATAAAATTTCATTAATAAAATCGAGTAAAATAAAAACAAGGACAAACAGATAAGAAATAAATATAAATCAGTAGAACTTATGTCTGTCTTGAAAACTACAGTGTTTTGTTTCGTCTCATCGTTGTGTCGTTGATGTAATTCTGTTTGTGTCTGACATAATACTGTTTTTTTTTTTGTTTCGTCTCGTCGTTGTGTCACATTTTTTCTGTTCGTGTCTTATATAATACAGGATTCGTTTCGCCTCATTAGTGTGTCGTATTTTTTATTTTTAGTTTGTGGGTCGTACAATTTTCTGTTTGTCCCTTTGTCAAAACAGACCTCAAAATTGAGTTGTCTGCCTTGATGGTATCTTGGGTACCTCTTTTAATTTTTAATTTTTATTTTTATTTCTTATCTGTTTGTCCTTGTTTTTATTTGACCCGATTTTATGTTGTGTATGTATCCTGTTGACTAAACATACTCTGCTTATTTATGTTTTTCTATTATCTTTAGTTTTCTTTGACTGTCATCTATATCACAATGGAGTATGTCCAAGAAACTAAATCCAGTCATGTACTGCCATTGCACAGTTCTTTCAAAGATCTGTTGATTACATAACTTGCATTCAGTAGAAACATTTTCTCCTCATAACTAGCGACTAATAGTTAAGCTGTATGACAGTAAACATTTATTATTTTATATTTGATACTGAGAGGTACAAAAATACATATCAAATGCCGCCTTTTGCGAAAAGATTTATATTTTAACAGCGCTAAGAAGGTAGATTTTTGTTTTTTCCTAAAAAAAATTCCTTTCTATATAAACATTTCCGAAAACATGATAAGATTTTAAAAATCATTGTATTTTAATGCTGTAAATTTTCTTCTTCATTTATCCCATTTTTAATTTGACATTTTTAGCAAATGAAATATTTACGACACACTCTTGTCCCAGCACTTTTGCGTCCCAGAAAACAAAGAGTCACTCATGAAAACAAGGAATGAAACGGGCAGTTACTATGCGAAAACTGTATCATAGTGTTGCGTGCCATGTGCCTGGAAGCCAGTGGTCGGCGGCTGTTTCGTAACACTTTGTGGATTGGCCCCTGAATCATACGCTGGACGGCTACGTGATGGCAGTCACGCCGAAGCTACGTCATAGATACCTGTCCCAACTGCGTCTTAACCCTACAAGGGCGGCCTAAGTGACTCAATTCATGTCCGAAACATGTAGTAATGTGTATTTTTAGACCCATGTAATGTGGTTATTCCCCGACTGTTTCAAGGAGTATAAGTTCACAGAATCGACACGTTTGGAGAGAGTTCGCTATTGGTAGTGCTAGAGGAAGGTGCTACGCCTGTGGACAGAGACTGGTGAAGACATCTTGGTGACGTCAGAGTCTACTGTGAGGCGGCAGGCGGCTACCTTCAGAGCAGTGTTGGGCGAAACAAGAGAACTGCTGCGGCGGGCTGACAGGCGAAGAGGAGGTGCGCGACGGGAGTCGAACCGAAGACCTCAAGAGTGAAGACAGCGGTGCACTCGGGATGCTGCGCAGCACATGGTGAGCCATCACCACTTCGGACTGATAAGGTTGTACATTGTCCCTATTTGAAAGACTGTTGATTGGATATATGACTGAATTTTATTGTGATTCGTAATTTTCAGTTAATTGATGGTAGACTTTTTTGTGCTTTAATTGTCCAAGCTAATTAACGTGTCTGTGACACAGGAGTAATTGTGTGCATAGCTAATTGTGCTGTGAGAGTTATAATTGATTACTGTTTTGTGTATTTCGTAGCTGTGTGAGCTATTAAATCCAGTACTTAATTTAACTCTCTTATTTCTAATTAAAAGACCTCTATCCCAAAGAACTCATGGGAATTGCCAACATGAAAAGTTTCTGCTGAAACTTGTAACAATATAATAATTATATTAGCTTAAAACTTAATTAGATATGTCACAAGTTGAGCAGAAGTCGGTACAAGTGTAAAATAATGACTTTTTTACTGTCTTAAAGTTAAAATTTCATAATATTAATGTAAAAACATAACAGGCATTCTACGAGTAAGAAGCGATAGTGGATTATTAAAACCGCTTCAATAATACATGACATTCTTAAAATGACATGGCCAAACTTGCCACCTTATTGGTGTTTTATTTTTTGTAAGTGCTCTACTTTATGGCACAATTTATCAGTGTGAATAATCTTATCTATTTAGATAAGTCAGTTTATGTACTATGGTTGAGTACGAAAAAAGTAGAATATTAACAATGAGGAGTCATCAAATATATATATATATTTTTTTTTTTCTTGCTGGTTGACAAATATGTCGTCACAGAAAAAATATACGTGTTTCAGCCATCAAACAACTGCAAATAACGCGAATATTTTTTAACCAAATGTTTTGAAAAAAATTGAGCTTGTGTACAGTCATACAATACACAATTTTGGCAGGGAGCTTTTTTTTAACAATGTACCGTTTGCTAGCAGAATATTATTTTGCTTCATTTTGACTTATTTTGACAACAAAATATGTAATATTTCCAGGGCAAAAATAAAAAAATTCTGTTGAGGGTATTGCAACAGAAAAAATCATATACAAACGATGACATACAATTGTTAAAACTGTAAGAATGAATATTTGGTATATGTTTTAATTTGCGTAAAAAAAATTATTTTCGAAACCACTGCAAATATAAAGAGGAGCCAGATAAAAACATATGCATTACTTGCTGCCCAACAAACTTTTCTGTACGGTCTTGGCCATTTTTATTTTAAGAACGATAAGATTACTGTACGGAGTATCGGCGGAATGCTAGTATCGGGTTAACGAGTTTACCTTAAGAAAATCCGCCGGCCATCCGCAACATCAGCAACTTCTCCCACGTTCGAAATACCGCTGTAGGATTTCTCAAACGAAAGAGTAGTGACCCTTTGGAAACGACAATCTACCTGTTGTGCTGCATTTATAATTTAGTACTGGTTTGTTCGCACATGTAGCCGACTTTTATAATTCGTTCGTTCGTTTCCAGCTCAAGTATTTTCTTTTCCTCTCGTTTAGATAGTTTATTAACCTACAGTTGCACTATATATTTATTTAAACGGCACGCATAATACTCTGTTGAATCGCGTCGCAGTGTGTTGTAAATACGTGTTGTTTTCACTGCTGAACACATTCTCAATTTTTTTTAAGGAGTATTGTGGAGTATTTTAAAAAATTTGCTAATTTAATACACTGTGTTCGAGCCCTCCGGCTAAGCTAACCACGGCTCTTTTCGCACAATTATATTTCAAAATACATAACCTAGGCATGATCATTGTTTTCATGTAGAAAATTACCCGTCGGCAGTTTTGTCTAGGTCAAATTATATGTATAGCATGTTTTCAATAGCACTGTTTTATTTACTTCAGCAAAATAAAAAAAGCATAATTTTGCATGCACAGCAACAACGACGAAAAATTTAATAACACCGGCAAAACATTTCACGATTTTATTTTATTATGGCATTACAGGACTAAATTTCATTCCTTTTTTTTTTCTTTATTATTTTTAACTCTAACGACTGGTAGTGGCTGCAAGAACAATATGTACTTTAAATCTATGTGTAACTGCGCAATGATTCTCGTAATGAGCCGAGGTTATATATATATATATATATATATATATATATATATATATATATAATGTGTGTTTCTAACGTGAAAAGAAGAATTGTTGGAATACAAGAAGTTCCATTACTGGAAGTTTTTTTTAAAAAAATGAAGGGTTTGGTGGATAAAGGGGGCACGTTACATTTGTTAACATCTGAGAAAAAAACACTTTAAAGCTTATCCAACTTGATGAATCTTTATGATTTCATTTACATACGATACGAACATATTACAAGTACTGTGAAGTATAAACACACCTTGGAAATTTTTCTTCTAAAATATTTTTATTGCGTGTTTCTGAGAAGTTCACAAATGTGACATGCCCCCTTCATCCACAAAGGCCTTCAAATTTACGAATTGCTTATGTTTACTTACGATTCATATAGTAATTTTTTCTTCATATTTCGCAAACATGTCGTTAAAATTAACTTAAAAACAAAAATGTAATTCAAGATAAAAATACGTAGTTAACATTTCCACAGCTATTTGATTCATTAAAACGTACACAAGGTACAGTACACCACATTACACGGTATGTTCTGCTACTAATGATAGGCACATAACTTTCATCACGAGACAGTTCTGCTAAGTGCGCACATTAGCATTCGTTAAAGTAAAGTTCCTCTACCCTATAAAAATTTTGAAGAGTAATGTTTTTCTTCTTTAACTAGAAGAAGAAACAGCATATTTGTAGTTCTCACTCCTATGTCATTTGTCTTCGTAAAGACGTGCGTTCACGAATGCGGAAAAGTATATCTTTGACGAAAGTACTTTTGAAACTACTAGAACGAAACCAACATAATTTTACAAGCACAGCGTAGACGCTTTAGGTACAATATTAATTTGTCCGTATGTGTCAACGTCTCTGCAATGGAACAGTAGCATTTCGAGAATATTCTTCACCGAAAAATTCGTTATTTTATAATCATACTAAACACTGTCGAGCTGTTACACATTACATTAATAGTAATTTCCTGTAAATAATACATTTTTCGTTCCCGTAATTTTCATACGAACGCATATCAAATTTGCAATTTTACTATTTTCGCTACTTCATCGAAGTAAAAACTATTCAAACGATTTAAATGAAATAATTTAGAGTGAAAGTTAATATAGTAAGGTACAGAACGACACCTTTGTAATTCCACATTACAATTGTTTGTATTAGAAATAAACTCTTGAATGTACGTATCTAAATTTTTTGCATTTCTTTGAGGACCAGAATTGATTTTTAAAATTTATCAATAAAAACAAGGACATGCAAATTTTACTTTGAAATGCCATTATGGGAAAACTAGCTGAGCTAATTATTTTTTTTTTGTAAGGGGAAATGTATGTCAAGCAATGTCTGTAAAACTAGCACTGTTTCATGGCAATATAAATTTTATGACTGTTTCTCACTTGAACAACCTTAAACCCTTACCGACTAAATTATGACAGATAACATTATTTTTAAAAATTCTTACAAGAGTGACGTCATTGTCTGAAGACGTTTCGTTGCTCCTTCGTGTATGCATTCATCTCCAGCTCCGTCTGGCAGCTGTATGTACTTCCGACGCAAGTATATGAAAGAAAGGATGAAAAGGAAGAGCGACAGAAGAGAGGGGTAAAGAGACAGCCTGTTTATTGATCGTAGGACAAGAGAAGTTGAGATCCCTCACCACCGAGGCAGACAGGCCTGCCCTTCGCCCTCAAACCAGGGGTTACCGCACGCTTGCCATCGTCCGCCTTCTGAGCCGGTTATACAGAATGTCCAGAAACTGAGGCGGCCCGAACTAATGGTTCGCGCGCCACATGCTGCCTAACTTTGTTTACTTGTACGTTGGTCCATGCTATAAACCAGCACGAGCAAGCCACAGATATAGAGGCAAATTGCAATACGGTGTAAACCAAGAAATTGGGCCAAAAAAATTATATTGGCTTCCAATGTAAAAATTGTTAACAAATAGGAATAGGGACACATCATACATAAAATTGAACCACTCTCTGCTGTACATATCTAAATATATTGTATTCAATAACCATCATGAATAAAACAACCAATGATATCTTACAAATCACAGCTTAATACGTCAGATATTGTAGTGCTATATATAATACACGTATATTAGCGCCTATAGACAGTCTGTAGCGTCCAATAATCTTTCAGCAATGCTAATAAATCATCAAGATTTCCACTGAAGATTTCTAAAGCACCAAGTATATGTATTTTTAAATTAAACATTTAAAGAAACCAAACAAACACAAAATAAGCACATCACGCAAATCCTGGACTTAATTAAAGATTAAAATATTACTGGCAAAATGTTTATACGATGATATTTTTTATACGCACGGTGTGGCAACAGAGCTGGTCCCTTCCTGCGGTTCTCAGATGTCTTGTGCATCTATTACATGAGCAGGTTGAAACACCGAGCAGTCCAAACATTATTCTACGTCTACTCGACGTAACATACATAAAATAATACCCGGACGTATAGCGAATGAAGGAACTGTCTCAGTGCAGTGTTGCCACGTTGTGGACGTAAAATATTGCCATACCACATTTGCCTCTTATATTTTCGCCTCCAATTCAGCCCAGAACTCGTGGGTGTGCTTATTATGGTGGGTTAGCCCAGTCACGTTACCAGGTTTGACTGATCACAAGATTGATATATTTTTACGAACTAAAGTGAAAGAAAGTTAGGGACTTGAATTCGAACACAACAGTGCTAAAATTTTCCACATCTATTCTTCTCTGATTTTGTTTTTAAGATGTCATGCTTATAAACAAGGTTTCCGGGTACCTCAAAATTGCCAAAAAAAATGGCTTTTTCAAACTGCTGTTACGGAATAAGTACAAACAGGAATCTTAAAACAAAAATAGAGAAGCATACGCTGGACCACGGTCGTAGAAGAACAGGTCTGGACACTCACCTAGAAACTTGGCCCTCTTGTTGTTTGGCTGTAGTTCACTAAGTTCACGATAATGCTATATGTTTATGCCGCTGCAGTTAGGGCGGTCGGCTCAAACTCCGCCCACTTCCCTCCAACTAAGATAAACAATTTATCAAAACGTATTTTCTATCAATGTATGGAATATTTCCTTCGCTCACAATTTAAAATCATGGCGCCAGAAATCCCTATTTACTTTATAATGTTAACAATGGAAAAAAGTGGACGGAGTTTTGAGTCCGACCGCCCGGATTAGAGCGACAAAAAGTACAACATTCTCGGTAACTTGGTGAAATACAGCCAAACAACAAGGGGGTCAAGCAAAATACATTGTTAGATAGGCGAGTGTCCAGACCTGTACTTCTACGGCCATGCGCTGGACTATGCACTTCCCATAGATAAAAAGTAGGATCGCAGCTTGAAGTCCCACAGGAAAACGCCTACAGCTGAAACTAGAGCCCACGATTTTTGGTGAAAAGAATTCTGCAACAGTTTGCTTCAATGCCTTATGTGCACATCTGCAGGTCTGCTTCTTGATTATTGGCAGAATGTATAATGGCACAGACGTGGCTCATTTGACTTGCGCAAACAGGAACAAGGTTACTGCGACACTACATGTCTGTGATTTGCGGATAGAACCCTAGACGCTGAGAATTTAAAACAGCCAATCGCTGACCACGAAGCAGAGCTTCATATGTGCACATAAGGCATTGAAACAAATTGTTGCAGAATTCTTTTCACCAAAAATCGTGTGCTCTAGCTGAAACACATCACGCTGGTTTTCACGCCCCATGCATAAGGACGACATGGTTGTTGACGCTCTAGCCAGTGTAGCACTTATCGCCTGCCTGTTGACGTACCTCAGACGCGGCATCTAGCGTGCACTGCATACGGCTCTTCAGCACTGACCAACAAAATATCAACATTTTCCCTTCCTAATTGAAAGTGCGTGGAAAATTTGATTACCAGAACACTTTACAGGAGTTTCCCAGAAAATGACTGTATTTATCAGGCATGAGAGAAAATATGTCCAGCCACAGGTAATATTACCATGGCTTTATAACATCCAGGGTGATGGCGAGTATGGTGACTGTGTCTCAGAGACATGCTAGTCACATTGCCAACCCAAGAATAATATTATAGTGCAGCATCACCGGAATGCAAGACCGGAGAAGGTTGGACATCTCCAGGAAAACCAGATTGTCAACAGTAGCGTCTGCAGGGTCTATCACAAGCAAGAATCGGAACTGGTCCCGTTGGGAAACGAACTCGGATTACCGCGATGGTAGGCTAATATTATGACCTACAGTTTATTATAAACAGGATGATTCACTGCGATGTGTGTTAATTTTGTGAGGTGGTGTCTTATGCAAAAGATAAGTCGAAAATGTGTTTTCAATTATTTCATGCAGTGAATTATAGTGGAACTAACACTACTCTGAAAATCTAATTATAAATGTGATTTTGCTACATAAATCAACAATTAATTGATCGTTTGTTTTGATACTTAACATAGGGCCGTTGCTTGATGTCAAGTGGTATTTCATTTCACTTTTAAATTTATTTTATTTTATTTCGGCTC
This sequence comes from Medauroidea extradentata, assembly GCA_003012365.1. NCBI lineage: Eukaryota > Metazoa > Arthropoda > Insecta > Phasmatodea > Phasmatidae > Medauroidea > Medauroidea extradentata. Next base: position 63,928 of record PNEQ01050904.1, read on the forward strand.
TCAGGGTAGTTTTATTCGCAATATAATTCACTTGACGGGAAAATTTAAAACACATTAACGACTTACATTTCACAAGCTAACACCACGTCAAATAAACACACTCAGTTCTGACTCATGCTGTATACACCTTAAAAAATGCTCACTTGGCTGCTCTCAAACACGAAATGTGGTGGCTGATTGGGTACAATTGTGACGAACGGCAAATGCGGAAATACATGTGAATCTAAGAAGCTTTCATTAAGTGGTGCCTACTCTCTGAAGAGAGAGTTTCTGTTCACTAGGAACAAGAACTGATTTCCATAACTTCATCTGCCACGCTAGAGACGCGATCGTAAGTGTTTGCCAGTTTATGGTGAGAAACATGGAAGGAATTTCAAACACAATGTAGTTCAGAATAAGACGTACCGAAAAGTCTTTCATTTTACTTTTATTTTTAAAATCAGTTATCAGTGCGATATAGTAACATTAGCAGGACTACATCACACGACAATTTTCAGTTGTAAACCAGATATGACTGCCATCTGACGAAACACTATGCAAACAGTATGCAATGTTTGAAATAAATTAAGAATTTTTAAAAATAATATTAAATTATGATAATTGCCATCTCTGTACTATAATAGTTCTACAATATGAACAACACAACAATAACATTCATCCATTCTCATATAGAAATTATAGTTATTGCATATGTTAAAACTAATCCTTAATTGAAACATAACCAGTATTTTTAACTATTATCATTTCTAGAAAACCTTAATTGGTTTAATATATATGTATATATTCATACACTGAATTGGAATTTTGGACACACAACCAAAAGCAACCATGTATATCCAGAAATGAAACCACTATATTCGAAGGGTACATGTTTATAGTGCCAATTTAATTTTAGCGTTTGAGCAGTGGGCCTACCGTTCGCCGAGTGCAAAAATTTTAGCTTACGAATAACGCAATTTCGGGATTCTAATTGTGTTTGCTCTGTAAATTTTATGATTATTACTATTATTATTCTAATCGAAGTAGAATGATGTGAGGCCCATAAAATATTGCCCTAGTGTACATCGTACACAAATGAAGAGTGAAGAAACCTGAAAAGAAGAGGTAAGTGTAAAGCGATGTATAGAGAAATATACGGGATGATATAATTAAAGGGTATAACAACTTGAACAAAGTCATGATGGTCATTATCATTGGGAACATAGCCCTGCGGTTGATGGCAGGCCGCACAGCCGTGGTGCTGTGCGGGCAGCGTGACTAACAGGGGCACTGTATTCAGATACCAGTTTTAAAGGTGGAGGGTATTGAAAAATGTGGCAGAAGTAAAGAATTCATGAAGGGTTGTAAACGTCAATCGCAGGGTATCATGTTACTCAGTTTTCTACATCTAGTTGAAGCTAATAGAAATCAACTCATAACAACTGTTGTGCGTGACTAAAATTACTATATTTCCATTTCATATAAAATTATTTGCTATTGCCTTAGCGCATAGAACCACGAAGCCGTCCATTTGATTCACAGCACTAAATAAATAATTTAAAATGAGGTGATTGAGACAAAATAACAATTACTTTTATTTTCTGTGTGTGTCAGCTGTGTGTAAAATTTAAATGTAGTTTAATGTGGACGGTCCTAATTTTTTTAAATTATCGCATATGAGCTGTGTTATTCAAAGCTGCCCTGTGTAGGGGAAAAATTAAAGTGTCCTAGGTCCTCTGTTTTATGGTGCTTATAGCGGTAATTACTGTAAGTTAATCTGCTAAAACATGTCACACGAAGACTTAGACGTCAGCATTTCGAAAAATAATTCAGTTGTGTAGCTTACTTCCTACAGTATTTCTCCTGCGTGTGATAGCGAAGTAGTAGGATATTCGTTAATTTAGTACGATCACAAAATATATGGAGCTCGAATACAATAAAATATTAAAACGAGAACAATATAATTTGGTATACGTGCATGAAAGTTTTCACACAAATGCAGTAATTTCAGAAACATAATTGTTTAGAGAAAAATTAGTAGCCCATATAAAATTATTTGCGTTTACTTATACATAACTAACGCCGTAGTTTATGTTTTTTTCTGAGAAGAACGATGACACACAGTCTCCAGAAAAGAATGTCGATATTTCAAGCACCATTAAGGCTGCTCTGCTCCGGTTAGCGCGAGCTGCTGAGGTAAAACCATATCGTTACGCAACTGTGGAAAAAATTGTACCTGATTCTTCATCGCGGATAACGGTTGCCAAAGGTTTTTCAAGATATTGTGGGTCTGGAAAAGCACGATGACGAAATAGGGGTTGTAAGAAGGGGTGAAGGGCTGGAAGAAACTGTCTTTTTTTACGGGTCTGAATCTCATTTTCACCCGTACGGAAGGAGAAGTGGGAGAGAAGAGAGAAGTGGCGGTGAATGAGGAAGTAGAGAAGGGGGTTATATAGGGGGTGGTTCCAGGGAATATCGCGGCGTTACGATGACATCGCGTGATACGCGACTCGCACGCTAGATGCCTGCAGCACCCGCCTGATCGTACCCGCTGCTGTCGTTACAAAACTACAACCCCCTTCTTCCTCCCCATTCTTCCCAACTTCCCAGGGGTACTCATACCCCCGCCAGATCCGGATCAAGAGGGTAGTTTCCTAAGTATGGTTTAGTACTCTCATCCTTGTAACTAACTTGTATCATTAAATGTTGGCATTTTTATCATTGGTGTAAAAAAAAACTTTAATTACAAAATGTTAGTTACAAAAATGTTATCGACAAATTCTAAGCTATGGTACACTATTTATAGCAATGTTAATAGCAAATTTGTTAATTAACCTTGCTGAAAACACCAATGTTACTAAAAAAAGAGGAAAGAATCATGAACGGGAGTTAATAGTAATGCTGATGGCAAAATTTCCTACAACATTACTAGTAACATTTGTTACCAACATCCTTTGATCTAGACCGCCTTAGAATGGGTCGGGAAAATAACGTTATCAACAGTGTTGAAGACAAAGTTATTAACATGTTTCTAAAATTCATAACTTTTGTTGCTAGAAAATATTTTCAATAAAATGTTGTTAACAAATGTTATTAACTTTTTTTTATAAATGTTCAGAATGTTTCAGAGTATTTTCAAGTATTTTTATAACGTTGTTAATAACTTTGTTTAAAACACGTGTTAATAGCAATGTTATAGTTTGTATAAACTAGGCTTGAAGGCAAGCCGGTTGTTGACACTCGAGCCAGTCTATCGCTCATCACCTGCATGTATCCGTACCTCAAACGCGGCATATGCCTTGCTGTATAGGACTCTTAACCGCTAATTAAAATATTTTCACTCTTCACTTGACTGACATTGTTCGTCTACAAAGCCCTCGCTCAAGAAGGTCAGACGGCCCGAGTGACCACGGAGTGCCACAGAAGCGACGAGAATCTCCGAGGGCGTCGAGCGGGCACGATTACCCTGCGATCCAACGTAACCGCCGTTGCCTCGCAGGAATGCGGGCGATGCGCCGATACCCGCCGATTATTCGACGCCTGCTGACGCGGAAGAGAATCAAGGGTCGTCAGAGGAATCACGTAATGGGGAAGAGGAGGAGGTGCTGCTCAGCTATCTTTTGCGGACACCAGCCATTTGGAGCGCGTCGCCTTTGGAAGCAGTTGAGGTGCGGGGAACGGACGGGAGAATCCTCGTTCCAGTGAAAAGTGACTGAAACGAACCGACTTGTTCCCTAGATCGACAGGATTCCAGATACGTCCTTAAAGACACTACCTACCAGCGTGATAGAAGCTCAAAATCGACCGAGATGTAAGGGCAACCTTGAAGCGCGCATCAAATGCCGCATCGCCTCAATGAGTCAAGCACTGAACTAGCGTACAAGATTCCCGCCGAACAATTTTTACTACGGGACTTTAAAACAAAGACCAAGTAATTGTATTGGTGGAAAGTCTGCAGCAAAGTTCAGTGCACATCTCAATCTGGGTTTCGCATCCACCCGGTTAGCACATTTTGAAGTACAACAGTCTGAAAAGATCGTATTTAGCCATGTTAGAAGGCTTGGAAACAGTGTTTTTATTGATAATGGTGTCTTAACTACATTCTGACCTTGTCTAAAGAGTCCTTTATTTTCGTACGTTGGCACAATGGGCTTATGTAAAATAGTTTCGTAAAAAGAACTTGTTTACGAACACGCTGAAACGAATTTTCTCCGCCTGAAAGGCAGCGCCCTTAAGGACACAGTCTGCCAAATTGTAGCCAGGAAGTTAGAATTAGTTATCAGTGTTAATGTGTTTTACTTCTGAGAGGATCAATATTAAAGATTATTCTTCCTAACAAAAATTATTCTACGTATATTTCCTGAAAAAATTCAGCCATATGAGTAACTTTGTCAAATATCTTAATTTAATACTAAATATAATTTAAAATGTATCAATGGCAAAAAATAAACGATATTTTGTTTTAATTACTTTAACCCGAATCTTTCTTACGAAATTTGTATGTAAAACTTTTGAGAGATTATCTTTGTAACTATTCAATTGCGAAATAATGTATTACAACACTGATTCGCCAGCTTACTGTAGCGGGTCTGCTAACTGAAGATGAATGAAGAGGACCATAAATCCTGGTCACGGCACCAAAATGTGATAGGGTTGCTGAACTGAAGATTATTGAAGATAACTTTGCCGTCGTTGTTGACCAAACATCCTGGTCACGGCACCAAAATGTGACGGGGCTGTCTGAACATTAATGAAGATAACTTTACCGTCGTTGTTGACATAACCTCTGACGTGGCCGGTTGTGATCGTATAGGTTTGCTGTATCTACATGAAATTAAAAACCTGTTGGCGTGACTGTTTTTATTAATTAACTTTTAAAAAAAACCAACTGTACATACAGAAACTCTAGATTTCAATCATAATAGTCTTCATCATTGTCTAAGCCTGACACTCCCGGGAGAGAACTGCTCAACCCCAAAACTTAAAAGATAAAAATTAAAACTAATTTTGAAAGTTCGAAACACGCCACGACATCAACCATAATGTTCTCGCAAACGTGCGAGCCCTCCACTCAGTGATACCAGCACAGAAAGATTAGCTACGTATATGTGGCTGCTCCGCCACCTCGCTCCCACACAGCCCACCAACCGTTCCAGACAGACCGCCATCCTCGTCCACGTCCGAAAACCAAGTCAATATATTACAACCATCTTGCTCCGCGACTACACAAGTAAACACACAACCATCTTCCACCACGCTCCAACAACAAGTAAATATGGCCGACCCACAGTGCCTCTAGCGGCCACCCAGCACACCAAGGTAAAAACGTAACGGAAAATTAATATTAAATTAAATATAATAACAAACTATAAACTTTTACACTTTTAAACAACTTGAAAAGTGAAAATATTCTTCTGAAAACCATAATAACATAATACTTTACAACATAAATTTAAGTAAATTTGAACCACGTGCCCTTTCATTGGCTCAAGCCAGCCCGCGCAAACATATTACTGTCTCTCTCGCACACTCAACGAGCGGCGACTCACGTGCACTTCGTGAAAAGTAAAAATATTAGAAAAACGGTTAAAAATCTATATATAGCAATTCCTGGAACTGGGCAGGCACACCTGTGCCATCCAACTATCCTTGCCAACAATACACCCAGCCCTGAATTACAATACAATAACAGTTAAGCTGCAAATTATAATATTAAATTTAAATTAAAACACAAAGTTGCCTCAGCCTAAACAAACCAAATTAAATACATATAAAATTTAACAATTTCAAAAACTGATAGGCGTACAGATAAAAGGTCAAACAACAGGTCAACAATACCTCAAAGTAATTATATAGATAATATCAAATTCATTAAGTCAAACATAAGGAAATAATAAAATAAAAACAGGAAACAATAAAGGCCTAAGTGGTGGGTGGACCGCCTCACAACCCCCCACTTGACATGCAGAGGTTGTCCCCACAATCCTCTGTGTGTCAAGTACAGAGTACAGACCTGCAGGTTATCACAAACACAACAGACAAAATTCTTTTAAAAAAACTGCAAAGAGCATCACATTACAGCAGCGAACAATTCAACAGCAAAACACGTAGCATAAAAACATTATTAAAATCACCAAAAACCAGAATCCTCAAAACAATTAGAACAGCAACAGTGAATAGAACAGCAGCAAATCTTGCACTCTACAATTTACAATATGAACATCTGCCAAATACCCTTCAAAAGAAACAAAGCAAAGAACATTACATTACAACTGAAACCATTAATTACACCCATAATAATTTACCAGGTACTCTTGTCAAATTTTCAAATTTACACAACTGCACTGCTAGGAAACCCCAAAACAAACATTACCGCAACTCATACCAAACTTAGCTACGTGTACATGTCGGCAAATAAAACTGAGTACAAAGCAAAAATCCAAACAACCAAACACAATACAACATTATTACTACAAAATCCTCTAACTCTACATCAATCAACATTCTAAAGCAAATCACAAATCAAATATAATTAGCAAAAACTTTACTTTATCTCTTCATAAGGAAAAAATAACATCAATAACAATCTGTGTTAGGTCATCTTGAACCTGGCTTTGAAACACACCAAATCCTCAACATTTTAAGAAAACCAGCACACTCTTTGGACAACGGCGAAGTGGCAATCAAACACTACACATAAACTCAGGTGTACCCATTGGACAACGACGAGGCGCCCTGCAGAAAACACAAAACATATATGGTGCACCCTTTGGAACAACGACGGAGTGGCATCCACACAACAAAATATCAATACTATATAATCAGGTATGCCCATTGGACGACGACGAAGCACCCTGCTCAAAATAAAAAATCACCTCAATAACGTGTGCTCAAAACCAAAGAGCCAAATCACGGCCACAGAAAAGAAAGGTGACCTAAGTCAGAGAGTTACAGACAGTTATAATTAAAATCATCAAAACTCATATTTCACTGAAATTATTCAAACTCAAATCTTTACTGTAAAATCTTCCACTAGAACAAACAAACTCACAACAATGTACTGAGTGCTAAATTAAATGTGACTCAGTGTGCAAAATACTAACTCTTAAATCTCAGTTATGGTCCTGCCAGTCAACCACAACAAAGAGAAAAAAAAAATTACAAACACATCTGCAAAACAAAAATAATTACGTGTCGAAAGTGTACAAGTATGTTGTTTCTAAAGTGAGTTACTAACAGGCAGTAAAAAATCACAGTTGCGGAAATCTTGCTCTGATAATTCCCTTTCCCCCAGTTGTGATTGGTTGTTACCGATTAAATCAAAACCATATCAAACTCCTTAGTTATCATTAAACAGAAAATTTTCCAAAAATACCCAAATTAAAGTTAGTACATAAAGTGACTGGGTGCACATCCCCAGTTTCCATTTTACTCCTTTAAAAGTGTGACTGCACTGCGAGGAAACAGTAATATACACATGACCACAAATCAAAACTACTAGTAATTATGTGTACATGTAAGCCAAGACACTGAGTACACACAAACGACAAAGATAACAACAAAAATTATATTCTTCAAACAGAAAATATTACTACTATAAATTAGCCTTCCCAAAAACACTACTTATGCATTACAACTCTTAACTTACAAATTACCAAAACTCACAAGAAAATCTCAATACATACTGGATTAGCTCACATCAAACTAAGAATCATGACCCACAAAAAAAAAAACTTTAAACACTTAAGTAAAATTAAGCACACCCTTTGAAACAGCGACGAAGTGGCAAGTAGAACAAATTAAAAATCACATTCAGGCGTACCTTTTGGATAAACGACGAGGTACCCTGTACATCATAAAACCAGATTAAGCACACCCTTTGGAACAACGACGAAGTGGCATACACATAACAAAATAATCAAACACTCAGGTATACCCATTGGACGACGACGAAGTATCCTGTACACAATACCATCATTACTTGAATTACTGAGCCAAAATCACGGCCTCGGAATCCAGAGGTGACCTAAGCCAGGTAAGCAACTACCAGTTAACTCAAAATGTTCAAAACCAAAATTACTTCAACTATTCAAAACCCTTTAATTCAAATATATATCATTCAAAATTATAACTTTCATAACAATGTACTCAGTGTCAATTAAAATATGCTTTCCAAATATTACTGTGTGCAATTAAAATTAAAACTCTGTTGTGGCCCTGCCTGGCAACCACAACCACAGAGTGACAAAACAAAACCAAGTTCAAACTATTACATCCTGCAAAAATTAAAGTACATGTCAAAGTGTGTATGAGTGTTGTATTAAAACTGTAAAACTGAAAGGCAGTAAAAACATCAAACAAATTGTGGTATGTGTGCATTGAATCCTCCTCAACAGCCAGGTAAGTTATGCTGTTTCGCCAGCTTACCACCACAGCTGTTGAGGTACAAGGCAGAGTCCTGGCAGGACTAGTTTCAATACGCTGTGTTCCAAAACTGAATCTCTAACCTGCGACAGTTGTAAAAAAAAAACCAAAACAGGAATATGTGCAAAACAATTACTGCATCACATAATCATGCTCAAATATTTGACTAACAAACTCTCAGAAACCAATAACAATCTTACAAGCTCTCATAGTCACCACGTCAGTTTATACCCCGTCTCTGTGCGTGGTTACTCCGACATGCGTTAGTTGCGAAGTACGAAGGAGGTAGGGACTGAATATGTCTCAAGGCTGAGCCTCATACACTTGGTTGACAGTTGGAGCAGAGGAGGCGTGCATCGTGGCAGAGCAGGGTTGTACAGAGGCCACACCCACAAGGTGGCTCTCAAGAATGGAGGTTTTAAATCAAAGGAAAACAAGCGCGAAACGTTTGGACATGAAGTGACTTGGTGAAATAAAATGGGGATTGGCAGGCAGCCTCGGCCAATCGAAAGGCGGCTCTGAGAGCCCTGTGTTAACCAGTAAGTTCCTGATTGGCCCTGGTTAATTCTCGAACAAAAACTAGTTGAATATTATGGCTAGAGCCCGGTAATTTTCGCGAAAAGAATTTTGCAGCACTTTGTTTCAGTGCCTTACGTGCGCACCTGCATCTCTGCTATGTGGTCAGTGATTGGATGCCGTAACACCCAGCGTGTGGAGGTTAAATCCGCAAATCACAGACGTGATGTGTGACAGTTATCCGTGTACTGATTGGCAAAGTCAAATGAATAACGACTCTGCACAAAAACACTCTGTCAATAGCCATGAAGTTGAACTGCAGGTGTGCACGTAAGACACTGAAACAAAGTGGGGCAAAAATCTTTTCGCGAAAACTACCGGGCCCTAATTATGGCTTGTATGTCGGTTTGCATAGCAGCTAACACACTTCGTATTGTTAGCCAGTTTGCATAACAGTCGGGTTAGTACTCAGGAATTAGCGTCGCTTATTCTAAGCAAAACTGCCCTACGTGCATGATCTTTACATCTTGTCTAACTTATAGTACAGGTTTTACAGGATCAATCTGGACGGATTGTGATGATTTGGTGTGATTTCTCTTTCAAAAAAAATTTACAGAAATGTGTTTTCAATTTGTCTGTAACGTAAAAAAATGCGAGTAATACTACGCTAAGTATTCCACGTTAAAATTATATTAATTTAAAGTCAAATTCAAAAATAACTGGACATTCATCAACACTATTATGAGCAGTGTGCAAAATTTCCAACATAAAGAATTATTTTTAATGACTACAATTTTCATTTGATTTGCATGGTAGCGATACTCTCAATACTTTCACTGTACGGAAACTTTTCTAACACATATTCCACTATTTAATAAGATGATACAACACATAGATAACACGTTCGACTCTGTCTCTCTCTCTCTCTCTCTCTCTCTCTCTTTACACACGCAATTCTCATCGCTGAAGTTTCTTCTTATGTTCAGAACTAACGCTGGCATCACAATAACGCGACGAACCCGATACGACAACTCTAGCACGACAGAATTTAAGCAACTACCAATGAAAATCAATGTCACAGTGACGTCAGCCCAACGAAAAAACAGCCCCGACAGTAGAAAGTAGAATCTATTTTATTTATTCCGCGTCGTGTCGAGGTGTCCGACACGCGCCACGAATGAATTTTAAACTTAACAAAATTAAATGTCGCTCGGCTTTCCCTACTATAGTAGATTTTAGTCGAAACGAAGATAAAATAACTTTTATTCGTGTGTAAGCTTACCTTCGGGTGGAAAAATAAAGCGAGAAGCTGTTCGTATACATATCGGTAGCTCTACAACACTCGCTCGAATGTTTAAAACATAGCTGAATAATGATGATTGATTGATTAAAATTGGATACTAACTTTCGGCGCTAGAAAACTTTGTATTTGTTTACAAACAGTACTTTATTTACATATTTTCCGCTGTTGTAAAATGCAGACTAATCGATTCTTTTGAAAGTATGAATTTACTAGCTTACATTTCTCCGACAGTACGTCGGAGTCATTTCGTCGGGTAATTGTTAACACGAGTGATATATTTGGTCGTTCTGTGTTGAACAGCAGTGTCACGTCAGGGCTGTCGTGTCGTAATCGTCGGGTTATTGTAATTCCAGAATTATTCGTCTGACAGTGATCACCCGAGTGAGTGAGATATTTTGGTCAGCGTTCAACATCTAGGTCTTTAGCGCTGGTGAGGGGTGACATGATGTGAGTATGAAGAAGCGCCGGAATGAAAGGACGGGGGAAACGGGAGATCCCCGAGAAAACCCGCTGGCTGGCGGCAATATCCGCCACATTTCCCACATGCAAAGAATCCGGGCTGAACCCGCCTGGGATCGGACCAAGATACCCTTTGTTGGAGCCAAGTGATCTGACCACTCGGACACGGCGGTATGTAAACTGCTATGTGAAACAAATGCATAAATAATAAAATGGTGGTAGATTGATTTGCCTTAGTAAAATACCAATATATATACATATATATACATATATATTGAAGGTTTGTCCATCAGCCTTCATTTTGCAAACATTTACGAGCATAACTGGATTCAAATGCTATTGATTATTAGTTCAGCGAATGAAATGCCCACTTAATTAAACTTTGAGCTTCTATTAAGACTTAACTATGGTCTTAAAGACACCATATTTTTTCCTCGATCAAGAAATTAAATTCAATAATCTAAAAAAAAAATTGTCTAACATTGATCATCAGTAGGCATGACCCATATTTGTAAGGAAATATTATTTGTAAATAAGGAAAATATTTTTGTATTATTCCACTAAATATTATTTACTTTATTCCAACGCATTTCATACACATTCACTCACATGCTCTCGCGTACACCAATTGCACAGAAATATTGTATGTATTCACCAAATGCATGTATATTAATTAAATTTACAAAATTGTATTTACCAGTAAACCAGCAAACTGAATGATGCAGTTTTAATATTTCTAAAAGATAACTAAAGTTTCTCCTAAAGAAGTTTCTACTCTTTAACTTATTTATACTCAGACACACAGCCCTTTGCAAAATGGCAATGCTTCGAAAATAAAGAAGAGCAAATTACGTGCTGAACCCAATATGCTTTTCTTTTTTGACTACAGAAAACCATCTTCAGGCCGGCTTGCAGAACTCTTCAAAAAGTGCCGGCAGCATAAAGACCCCCTTCTCACAGACCAATCCTATTAAAGAATCTTTTCTGCGTCCGCCGTCTTTTCTTCCTTCCATTGGCTACCCGTACCCCTCCAATCCCATCACTCAGCTGTGAGGCGGTAAGCTATCCGCCAGACCCAATAGAGCTCGTCTTTAAGGACCAGAATCCAATCTTACAGCAGGCGGTACTCAACAGGAAGCAGCTTCCTTGGCGTGGTAGGAAAAAGAGAGGTTCACTACAGCAACGAAAAGTTTGGCGTAACGTGCAGCTAAGAACAGGTATAAAGTTCTAATGGGTTAATATCTGAAACTCTCTAAAACGTCACCGACTAACGTAGTTCAGAACACACGGGAATCAAATTTGTAATGTCAAAAAATCGTACCTTACTTCGTAGATACGCCTCCCGCCTTAAGATAACACGTTGAATTTAATTTTCTTTTTCGCTCTTGATTCTTGGTCCGTGAATAATCTACATTCGTCCACGTACCTACTTCAATTCGTTCTCGAAGTATTTTATTGGATTTTACTTACCAAGTCGCAATTGTTGTACTGTCTCGAGCAAATATTAGTGTTATAAACAAAGGGAAGTTTTACGAGTAAAAAACCCGCCGATAACTACCAACGGCTTCGATTTTTGATAGATAAATAAGTAAACTATGTCGAAGGTAGAAACCAAGATCATGTTATGTTTCTTCAATCTGTCACACAAATTCTATCTTTTATTTTTTTGTTAGATATTGTTGTCTGTGCTAAAATTGTATTTCTATTGCAGTGCCACGAGAATGTTATACATTTTTGCAGTGTATAATCCTTACTTGAGAAGGAAAGTTGTGAGTTTTTGGGCCAGTGCCCGTCAGAAAAAAATGTGCAAGCAACGAGTCACGTGGAATTATAAATTAGAATGTTGGCATTAATGAATACCAAATCCGTTGTTATATGATGTAACAAATGCAATCATAGTCAGATTGTACCAAATTAGTAAATGCCGTTCAGTGAGTGGCAAATTAGGTAATAACATGACTTGAAGTGTAATATCCAGTGAAAAATAAGTTACAATGTAATTTACATGAAATTCAATTTGGAGAAGACATGCCAATCTTAATGAACAGTTTTTTTAAGTTTTGATTTATTTTAGAGTCATTTAATAACTAACTTAGACATAATAAAAATCTTATCTGCATAGTATTAACTTCATTTTTTTTATTCATTCTCTGTCTATATATCTCTCTCTCTCTCTCTCTCTCTCTCTCTCTCTCTCTCTCTCTCAGTCTCTGGCTCTTCAGTGCCTACAAATCACACATTTCTATTCTAATTTCACTTTTCTAAAATAAACGTTGCAAATGTTTAGGGTGGTTTACAAATACTGTTTATTTAAGAGGGAGCAGCTTTCGAAAAACCTTTTTACGGTGGCGTTTAAAATGATTTTTACACCGTTGATTATTTTTCAACAAAATTAGTACGATTTTTTCTAATAATTTAATGAAACTAACAGCGTTTGTAAACAATTTAACTCAACTAATTTTCTTTTTACCAAGCTACGAAATAAAACCCACTTTTAACACAGCTATGATACTGTTTTATGGTATCTGCTTTCTTTGAAATTTTAAATAATGCTTAATCGCAATAGCATTCAAAGGAGACCATCGCCTGCTGGCATTGAAGTCACCAAAAAAGTTTATAGTACTGCAAGTTTATAATAGATGTTCCTGTAAGGTGTTCACATTAAACTGAACACTTCCCAACACTCATAATAATCAAAAAATTCATTTATAGCTGTTATACAAGTTAAGTTTTAGGAGTTGTGAAATGTTTACACTATTATCTTGTTACATATGAGATTTTGTATTTAAAATAGAAAATATTGCGGCATTATAACTCACAAGAAATCGTAAGCGGGGTTCAGTTTATTCTGAACAGCTTATACCCACTCCGCTGCTAACTGTAGTTACGGTATTGACAAACAACGTCTATTGTGAACGATAAGAGAACTTGTCGGACAATGTAAAGCGGAATATAAATTTCAGTGCATAACCGGTTAAGAAATAAGGCAGGTTATGATACAGAAATAAAGTATAATGCACAGCACGTCAACTATATCATTAAAATTCGGAATATTGTTACACATGTTGGGAAATTTTATGTCAGCATCTTAAGGGGCTCCCTTTGATAGGCTACGTGTGTGTGTGAGGTAGGAGAGGTAATGTTGCGTTAATCGACATATGTAACGCATTATTGTTAGACACATTGGAAAATCGCGGGAATACTTGACTGTTTGCTAGGCTCCAACGTGATATATATAACACTGAATGTTTCGTATCAACATTGGCTATCGTTTATTTATAGCATATTCTCTCTCTACAACAGGCCCAGTTAGGACTGTACAGCTTGGACACACAGTGTGTGTGATTTGTTCCAAAACTGTTCACACGTGTCACAGTTCATATAATACAGTTTATTGGAGACTGTTTTAAACATTTTCGCGATTTTGCAGAGTCTCTAATTATTGTCTCTCCGCGCAAGTCACTCAGCTGGCATGAAGTGCTTTACTATTATCAATTTTTCTATGGGACTTTAAGAGGTGACCAAATTATTTTATTTGTGGGCAACATACTTCAAAGTCTATCGCTTGTTTTTGTAGTTGTGTTTTTCGAATCCGGTTGTTATGTTTCCATACACGGCAGTCTGAAAAACTGATTTTTGCCCATTTTAAGCGCCCGAAAATGATGTTTATAATTAACGTGCAAAATTAAAAAAAAATAGTAACATATTTTAAAGAGTGTGTTATTTTCGTGGTTATACAAATATAATTTTAGTTAAATTGTTTCGTCAAAAAAATGAATAGCCGTAACTCGCTGTAACGCGTTTAAGGAACAATTTTCACTTCTAGAGGAAGAAGACTATGTCAACAATGCTGTGAAAATGCGTCACTTCTGCACTACAGTTCTCAGTACATGATGCAGAGTGCGTGGCGTGTGTGATGTGCCGTGTTTCTCTGCGTTGTCACTGCAGCTATTAATTTCAACCACATGCCAGGGACTATGTTCATGTAACTTTTCTGTTATTTTAGATATGTGAATCGCTACTCCAGAATATTGGCTTGCGAATTTGCAACACTCTGTATTGAGATAAGTTTCCAACTATTAAATAATATTTTAGTATCAAATACTTTAAAACGTAACGCCAACATTCTAACTACACAAAATAGAGTTTTTAGTGAGTGTATTTGTATTAAGTATTTTCCTGTGACAGTACTCTATTATAATTTTACATAGCATAGTTTTCCAAAGATTTAAATTGAATTTTTATATTCGAGAAGAAATTTCTGTTAGATTGATTTTCCATTTCAATTCTGTCGGTGCAAGCTAAATAGCTCCTTATCTGAATATCTTACACACATTTTTGTTTTTCTCTATATCTTTCTTTGCTGTCTTTCTCTTTCACTTTATTTTTTTTATCTCTTTTTACCGAGCCATCTGGCGCAACGGTAGCACGCTGGACTTGCAATCGAACAGACCTGCGATCGATTCCCGGTTCCGATTATTTTGATTTCAGTTTTCCACTATTTTCCGAAGTCGTATCAAGCAAATGCTGAGATGCTTACTTAAAAAGAACGCGGCCGATTGTTCACCCAGTTTCCGACAGTCATGTGTTTTAAGTCTCTAATGACTTCACAATCGAAGATCCGTAAAAGCCACTAACTTTACATACACATCGACCGCGCCCTCTACATTATCTTTCACTTTCTATCTCTCTGCTTTCCTCACTCTGTCAACGTCTCTCGCTCGCTTTCTCTTTTTATCTCTCTGTATCTTTAATTCTCTCTAATCCTCTCCCTATGTTCCTCTTATTTACTATTTGTCTTTATTTCTCTCTTTATCTATAATTCTCTCTCCTCTCCCTATGACTCCCTATTTTACTCTTTCTCTTTATTTCACTCCACGTATCTCTGTTTTCTCTTCTCTCCCTATGTTCCTCTCTTTCACACTTTCTCTTTTTCTGTATCTCTAATTCTGCCTCCTTTACTCATTCCCTTGCACTTTTTCTTTCACTCTCTCTTTCTTTCTCTCTTTGTATCTCAGATTCACTCTCCTCGTTCTATGTTCCTCCCTTTAGCACTTTCACTTTCTATTTCTCTCTGAACCTCTATTTCTCTCTCATTTTTTTTATTCTATATTACTGTCTTTCACAATTTACTTTCCTTCTCTGTATCTCTAATTCTCTCTCATTCTCTTCATATGTTACTGTCATTCACACTTTCTGTTCCTCTCACTCTTTCTGTATCTCTAATTCTCTCTCATTCCTTTCTATGTTTTTCTTCTCGTTCTGTATCTGTAATTCTCCCTCATTTATTCCCATGTCCATCTCGTCTTCTTTCTTTCTCGTTCTGTATCTTTAATTCTCTTTCCTTCAATTCTCTTTATATATGCATATATATAATCCTCTCTCCGTTTCTTCCTACATCTGTCCATCTCTTTCACTATTTATCATTCCTTCTCTATCTCTTGGTGTATAAAATTTTCATTCATTCTCTCCTTATGTCCCTCGATTTTACTCTCTTTCTCTTTGTACCTCTGTTTCTTCTCCCCGACAGTACCCGCATACACCCGGGACCTCAGAGGTAATGTGGACGCTGCAGGGATACACGAACGTTGGGACATTTGGGCGTGGCTCGACGGACGGCTTCGCGCCTGGGAAACTTGGCATGAAGGGGAAATGTAATTAACCTCCATCAGCAAACAACTGACGTCATTGATCGTCCGTTCCAGGAAGTCACTTTTGTGTCAAGTTGGTTGTACGTTTCCGGCCCGTTTGGATTTAGGAAACGAAAAATTTTAATTATTTTAATTGCTACCTACCACTAAAAAGAAGTCATAAGAATAAACAATTAAAATTTAATTCTGAATAATTTTATAGAGTGCATACAAATAAAACTGTTTGGTAGGATGACGTAATTTTTTAAGAAGTATTTTTTTATGTGTTTGAAGAAAAATACTTTTTCCCCAGATAATCTAGAAAATGTCATTTTTAATTATAGCTAAAGTGAATCACAATGTCCAGTTTTCACAAAGTATAAAACACATTTAAAAATAATATAATCTCCAATTGTTTTTCATTTTCTATCGTTATGCGTAACCGACTGTGTTTAACAAACGCATGTAACCTATAAAATGATTCGAAAAGGCTATTTAATGGATTGGAAGATTTATTTACTTAGACAGTATATTTGAGTTACAACGGTATGCTAATGAACAGTTTTCTCATTAATGTGACTACATACAGATCTGACACGTTTGCTTACGACATTATAAATTCTGTGTATATATCAGCTTGGAAACAAGGTAGATATTTTATCCTGAATTAAAAATTTAGTTTCAAGTAATGCATTACATAACCAAACACTTGTCTAGAAAGTCTAAATCTGTGAATTTAATGAAGAACTGTGTCATTAACAAAAAACTTACGGGAAAAATATAATTATAGAGAAGAATAATATATGTAGAGATAATGACAATCTGCCAGAGTCGTATTGAAGTTACTACAGAAAGAATATGAAAAAAATTAGATGTCTTATTAATTATTACCGTGAAATACTGAAGTGTTTTATAACAACCACTAGTCTTTAGATGCACAGTGAAAAACTGAGTTCTACAGCAGACATTGCTAACAACTTTACAAAGAAATTGAGACCAAATAAAATTTTTAGCTGGCCAGATTTTGTAGTGAAGATAAATTTAACTAAAATAAACACTTATTTTTGTACAGACGGTTCAATATGGTACCTGTTAAATCATTTTGTATATACGTCTTTAAATAACAATCTGCTCAGCTCTAACCTTATCCCTTTCTTTAACACTTATGCATTTCTCCATATCTGTTTACGATATTTTTATGTCTCTGGCAGTCATTATTTCATTTTTCAACTTCGACCAAAAAAGAGAGGTGTTATTAGTATGGTTTATAGTATGGCTAAGCATTTCTGTCTGGGTTTTGTAGATCTCAAACGGATGGCACTATTTCAAATTTTTTTTATTGAAAGCTAGTTTCATCGGAATGGTTCTTAGCCGTATTGTATGAAAATCTGTCCAGTTGTTTACAAGTTATGAGATATTTTCTTAATTTGTGTGAGATTTTGATAGAAATGTAATCGAATATATATTTGTGTGTGTATGTGGTGCTCGAATAAGTTATCTAAAAAATTTTATCACTAACTAATTGTAAAGGTACACCCATTGTGAAAAGTAAGTGGAGAGCATCCCACGCTTACTGTACATTAAAATTAAATTTTTGGTCAATTACGTAATTGTTATTTTAAGCAATTATATTGAATTGTGGGACATGTTATCGGTATTTAACAAAATCTCTTTACTTAAACACTTCTTCCAACTTTTTAATTTGTATTGCTACAAAAGCGTGTTTTATAAATATAGTTTTATTTATTTTTAGTCGTAAAACAAACTGGAAGAATTCTAAATAATTTATTCAAAATGGTTTGTTTAAAGATTTTGATTTTAAAATGTTTTTTTTCGTTCAAACTAGACGGCATTTTTTTGGTAATGGATGCTAATACCCGGCCATAGCTATAGTATTGTAGTATTTATATCAATTATTAATACGTGAGCAAAATTTCAAATTATTCTGCCGTCTGTAAGAGGGTGAAAATTAAATCGAAAGATTCCATTACATTCATACATAGACGTGAAGCTAGTAAAAGTGTATATAAAGGTCTTTGTTTTCATATATTATACGCGTTATTCTGAAAGTCTTTTTTAGGAAATATTTATTTCGCCAGAATTACGGTAATGTCTGGATTCAGAAGATTAATGTAGTCTGTGAACGCCATTATGTCTCCACATATATAAAACACTATTATTATAGTATAAAATATGTCATAAGCTTTGCGTATGATACCAAATGTGAAGCAGAAATAACTAACTTATAAATGGATACAGCCCTTTGTTCAAAAGTTACGCGAGAAATTTTTGTGACACAACATTAACGATTGCATGGGTGTGTAGTCAAACGGCATTGCGAAAGTGTTTTTGATATTGGAACTGCAGCAGTGTCGTATATCTATAAATCAAGTCTTATAAAGACCCAGTGTATCATAGTTTCAAAGCTATAGACTAATATTCGATTCCGAAATTTGTTTTTAAGTGAAATAGAATTTTCTATCTTATAGTCGGTAGGGTTTGATGTAAAAACGCAATGTTTACTGTTTACATGCATCCTACATATAGGCAGTGCAGGTACATGTTCATTACTAAATGAAATTGCACAAATGTTATTTTGCGGAACTCCCTGTTGACGCTATAGTGGTACCAGTACAATATAATTACTTTAAACCAATCATTGCTGTTGACGCTTGAGCTTTTTGGAGGTCACAAATACAACCTGTCGGTTTCGATGGTGGTAAATTTTTAGGGGTTTTCATCTACATCTCATTAAACAGCGTGTATTTATAAACCCAACTATTTTCAAAGACGAATTATGATATCTGTGTGATTACGTTATCTTAGTAACAGCAATGTAAATAGGTACAATTCGTGTTCGTACACGTGCTCTATGGATAATAGATCAAATAAAAAAATTTAAGAATATTTGTGTTGGCCAACGAGCTATATAGTAAACATAGAGGGGCGGAAACAGCAATCTCCAAGGCTCTGAGGCTAAGCCCAGTTGAACGTGGTATTTTGACCCTAGATAAATTGGTGGACTCTTATATCCGATCGAGAGACGAGAGCGATTATGCTAATTTAAACATTATTACAGTATAATATATTACAATAATTATTGGCATTTTTTCCTGTGTTTAGCGCGGGAATATAGTGGAGCTATAAAGTTACGGATTTTATGCGAACATATGACGGATTTTCAACACCATGTTGGCTACACTGCTGTTCGCCATGTTTTCTTGAGTCAAAACAGCCGTTCAATTGGGCTTCACTTCGGAAGCGTTTTCGCCCCTCTATATTAACTATATAGATCGTTGGTATTGGCCAAAATAAGACAGTTTTAAATATTGCTGTGGAAAGTTCAAATATCAAACTAATAAATAAGTAAATTGATTAAATGTATTACAGTATATAGCGTATAAGCAGAAGTAAACAAATTTAAAAAATATATATATTCACTTTCAAAACTAAAGCAATAAGTAGTAAGGACTAATAAACAAGAGGAAAAACAGACGTACGTAAAATCTGTGGTATGGGCCATTCACGTTAGTGAGCACTGCATCAAGTTTTCTTTCAGCCGTTTTGCTACCATCTTTACTATTTTTAGTATGAAAACTTTCGTGTAGCTAAAAACCAACGTAAACGTTTCAGAACTCTAAAAAGTTAACATCTGTTGGCCCAATTATACATATTTTTAATTAATTACAAGTTCGACTGAGTGCCCAGTTTAGTAAACAGCCCACACTACAGTTACGTCCATGAGCAAGTCACTGACAAACCCTAGAAAAATTCCACAACACAGCAAAAGTACAAAATAATGTTGAGTTAATAAAAACACGTGTGGGGTAAATACTTAATGCCACCTAATTATGTTATCATCAACACTGCGGTGTGGGTAGACAAATATTTAAGAACTCATTAAAGGCCGATTACAAATACAGGATGTCAGGTAATTTGTGAATACGAACTGGGATAAATGAACATGATACAAAATCTTAGTAGAAAATACTGTTTGGTAAAAAGTTGCAAGAAACTTTGTTCATAAGAAAAATGATGTGTAGAGATGACGGAATATAGTGAAAAAGTTTTGTGCCAGCATACCCTTGAAAACGTTGAAGTTCCTGCGACATAATGATTCGGTGATACACTTCTGACTCAACGTAGCTGTCGGCAGACCAATAACAGGCATAAAAAATTACAATATCGAGATTCTTATTGGCTCAGTCAAATAGGGTTCATAGCTCCAAGCACAAACTAACTTCTGGTGTACTGAACGTGTGTTGGAATCCAGCAAACAGTCAGGTTTTCCTGCGATAAACAATCATCTCTAATGATGCGGTGTTGTGAACAACCGTACTCCACGTTTACTGCTCACTGGTTCATGGAAACTTAAAGGAAAATGTTCTCGAAAACTAAGAGCCCGATGATTTTCTACTAAGCTCTTTCTACAATAGTGCGACGCTGCGACAACGACCTGCGATTTGCGATCACAGCATGCGAAATGTCACCACTCGATCCTACGATACTGCTATAAGGGCGGGGTGTTTCAAGTCTTACAGTGGCCTCTTACGGCAGAAATGGAAGTGAAATGAGACAAATGAAGGCCTAAATTGGCGCGCTGTAATTATTAGTAAACGGACTTCGTGATGAATATAAATTCGACATCTTGCCGAAATCTTTTCATTCACATTTACGTCCAGTTCCCTAGTTAGTATTCTTCCTCCTAGTCACGCCAGTTTATTTACAAAATTCTTCTTCTTATTTCTATTTGCAAGTGACAGTCGCTGTTACGATCTGACCTACAGTATGATTGGCTAGTCATTTTCATCGCAGAGTCGCTATCGCAACGTTTTACTAATGTATAAAGTGCTCATAAAGAATGTTCTGCTTAGTTTTCGCCACAAATTCATGTGGTTCAGTCCTCATCAGCTAATTACCTGACACTCTGTCCAATAACAATTGAGGAGTGTCTGTGGGAAACCATGTAAGTGCCAGAAAATCATATTTTGAGGATTTCCATTGAAAGAATTATATGCCCTGTTGCAAATACCGTAGGAAGTGATATAAGTGTCAATAATGCATTGGTCAGCTCAAACAAACGTCCGTAGAATGCACTTGGTGTAACTCCATAACTGTTGACATGGAGAATGATACAAGTGCCATTTGAAGTAACAATTTTCTAAATTTTTTCTCTAACAGTTCTTTTCACACATACTATCCTGTAAACATTTTATAGGGTGTACAAGTGCGATAAAATCATAATTTTATATTATTACGAAACGTTGTTAGTTTTGTAGACGATACTTGTGAGTACATTTTACTCTTACGAAAGAATTTCAGTTCTTATAGTTTTCTCATAACGGGGTATCAAAGTCAAAATTTGCTTGTTACACTTCCATGAAAATAGTGAAAACCAACTCACCAACTTAAACAAAATAATTCTCTGTGAACATACATCCCATGAGCTATGCAAAAAAAACATTCAAAAACCTGCAAGGAAATATTTTGAATTAAAAAAAAATCACTTAAGTACAGAAAAAAAGTTGCAAATTCCGCAATTTTTTTTAAATACAAAAACAGTTCACGGGATTTTTTCAAATGTTTTATTACGTAGCCCATAGTATACTGTTTCACTGTGAATTATTTCACATACGTAAGTCATTTGGTTTTTACTATTTGCTTGGCGGCAGAACATGCACATTTTGAATTTGACGCACCGCTATGAGAAAACTACGCCAGCTAAAATTGTTTCGTAAGAGGAAACTGTACCCACAAGTATCGTCTACAAAACTAACATGTTTCATATAAATAAAAAATTGTGATTTTATCGCACTTGAACAGCCTTAACCGGGTTACCACGTAGCGTGCTCGTGGATGATCGGGAACCAACAGAAACGCACCTACCTAAGTGCAAGACGTGAAATACGTTACGATAAGGAAGTATAGTATACTTATTGTACAAAACACAATAAGGAACAGCCTATGCTCAATTCAAACCGTACAATCAATCATGCCCGATGTGTGAGGTGTACAGTTCACTGGAATTGCCATCTTAAGTGTAGCCCATGTTAGGGTTTGTCATGCCGACGTCATCGCACGGTGTACCAACATTAAAACCATGCATATTCACAGGTCGTTTGAAGTATTGTTGACAGCGAAACCCCCGAAGCGTGCACGGAAATATGTTTTTTTAACAAAGAAATTTTATCTTTGAGGATATTTAGCTTGCCTTACAGCAAAGAAAAACTTGAAAAAGTTATGCGTGGTATTACAATTTTTTTTACTTCCCGAGTTTTCTTTGAAAATAGTAAAATTTAATTTGTAGCAAACATAATGACTTTTTTTTTCAACATAAAGCCGGTGCTGAAAATGCAACTAACGTAACCTTAACGCTCGGCATTAATCGCCATATTTAATTTTTTTTATTTTTCTCTCTTCTGAAATTCTGAGAAGAAAAATGTGAAATGTGTTACTATAAAATCAATTCTATTTACCTTGCGCTACAATAAAATCATCGCAGTTGAACTTTTAACGTATATTTAAGTCGTAATCAGTCGAGCTAAATAAGAATATAAAAAAATTGCTCTACTAATTACGTCGTAAATATGCGTTAAAAGTTCAACAGCTATACTTTTATTGTTGCGCAAGGTAAATAGAATTGATATTATAGTAACGAACTTCACATTTTTCTTCTCAGAATTTCATAAGAGTGAAAAATAAAATGATTCAATATGGCGACTTACGCTGAGCCTTATGGCGTTGGACCCGTAAAATTAATTTTTTTTTTTAATTTTTGCCAAACACTGTTCATCTTTTGCACATCAGATAACACGTCATTTCTCCAAATAAAAAAATTAGGCCCCATAGTTTTTGCATAAACTCCCATCAAAGTCACAAAATGGCCATTGAGGTGTAGCCAAAATAAAAAAAAGTAATTAACTGATAAATTCAAAATTACAGTAACTGATAGTCAGTGTATCAATTAATTTTATGACATGGTTGACAAAAGTTAGTTTTGAAAATTTCGGTAGTAGCCAAAAGTCAAAGTTATAAAAAATTTACTCAACTTCATCATTTTTTTAACATACAAAAATGTATCGCTTTGTGTTTACAAAAGTCTCTTGAAGTAGCTCATATCAATAAGAATTAATATGAATTATCTTGTTTCTGCAAGTTATTTATTTTTTATTATTTTGGCTACGCCGCGCCGCAACAGCCATTTCGTGACTTTGATAGGTGATTATGCTAAAACCATGGGACCTAATTTTTTTTATTTTGAGAAATTACATTTTATCTTATGTGTAGAAGTTGATCAGTGTTTGGCTGAAATATAAAATTTTGAATTTTTACTGGTCCAACGTCCTTAAAAGATTTACGCAAAACATACTTAATGGTGCAGCACATGTATGCTGCCCCTACTGCAAATTTTAAACAATATTTTTTTTCAGAAAGAAGCCTTGCAGAGACTTACATCTAAAAAAAAAATATTTGCAGCAATAAACACTTATTTGTGACGTAGGAATAATTTTTATAGCGTGTGATTGTCACGTTAGAAGGAATGAATTAGTTACAAATTAAAAATATAGATGTGTACGATTGTTGTTGTTAATGTTGTGATGTTGGTGTGGCTGTTTGCAGGAAGCGATCCAGATGGGCCTTCGCAGCCGTGGTGGAAGATTCTACAACCTTGGAGTGAGGGCGGGGGAACCCTACCTGCCAGCCATCTAGTGACTCCTCACGACCAGTGATATAGTGAGTACGAGGCGACGTGACACCTACTCACTATACTACTTTGTATTGATTAATAAAATTAATGTAGAGTGGAAATTCTAAATGATCTAAAGGGTCGCGGTGTACCGAGGGGTCAGACCTCTCGCCTCCCACCAAGGCGATCCGGGTCGGTCCCCGGATTTTTGCATGTGGATCGGCGGGTTTTCTCTGGGATCTCCCGTTTCCCTCGTCCCTTCATTCCTGCGCTGCTCCATACTCACATCATGTCACCCCCCCCCCACCAGCGCTAAATACCTCGATGTTAAGCGCTGACCAAAATTCTCTCACTATAATTTATCTAGGTGCCAAAAGAAATGTTTTCGAGTAAAAAGTAAAAACAGCGATGCTAGAGTATGCATACATATGAGACATGCAATCTTTCAACGATCATAAAAACTATTAAGTCAGTTATTGGGACTTAGCTCTTACAGCAAAACGTAGACCCCGGCACGTAGTTCATTTTGTTGTAAATAACTAAATGCTGTGCCTTTCGGCACTTAGAACATTTAGAATTTCCACTCTACAAATAGTGATGACCAAAAAATTATCACATTATTTTTGTAACACCTGTTAGGTTAATTAACTGCTTAGTTTTGAAAGAGCATCTGTCGATATTTCGTCTGTCCATACATTATTTTCTTACCTTTAATAAAGTTATTTCTACTACAGGTTGGGAAGATTTTTTTTTCACAGGGGAAAATTCTGCCGCTATTTTCACTGCAATCGTTAATGAACCTAATGATATACTAAAACTGAGTGAAATTAATTTTAACTAGGCGTGGTAAAAAAGAGAAGTGATTAAATTATATTTAAAAGTGAACTAAAACCGATTTTGGTTTTTCAAATTATTATATACATGCAAGTTAAAATTATTCAGGAAAGCTCTGTGATTCGTCAGTTTACTCCTCATTCTGATAACAGCGCTCAAGCGGAAGAAATTTTCCAAGTGCCAAACTTTTAGCACTTACCTTTATAACCTGTCGGAGAATTAACTTTACCTCTGACCACAAGACAAACATATAACGATTGGTAGGAGACTGACATCGGTCGGTGCTTTGCAGTGGCGGGATTTAAGGGGGGTGGGGGCTACCGGGCTGAAGCTCCCACCCCCTTCCCAAATTGTGTTCAACATTATGTAGCGAAAGTATTTCAAGTCGCCTCAAGAAAACTGGAGTTTTGTTCTATAATGATCCAAGTACATTTAATGTATTCCACTTTTGTGTATATTATATTTAATTTTCTGTAACAGAAAACAACCACACTTTTGAGATGTCTGGTATTTTTTTACAATCCACAAACCACTGGTGCTTTGTAGTGTCAGAAGTAGGCAACATATGGGATGTGTTTTCAAAGAGGATTAGTCACTAATTTCCTTAAGTTTGTTTCAATTGACTAAAGCCCTTTAAAAACAAAGTGATTCAAATATTGTTGAGAATTTAATCTGGGTACTACAGAATAATTTTGTTAACTACGGCTAAGACCTAGTTTAAAATTTAAAACAAAAATTTTTAAGAAATTTTGTTCAGAATTACAAATTAATTATTATTGTGTCCGTAAAAGGCAGACTAGTTAAAATTGTTTAAAGTACAAAGTACAAAGATGACATAATTATTTTGGCACATTATGCAAAAATTGTATGTTATTATTCCAAAAATATGTTCAGCACGCGGAATTAAGTTATGCGAGCAATATTTTAATTGTGGAGGTGTCAATTGCTGTTAAATGTAATTAGGTATGTACAGACATGACAAACCAGTAGATCTAAAGATATTCCAAAGAAGGTATTTTACTCTTGTTTTAAACTTGATTTTTGCCTGTGTCTATCTTTGTTTTCCAATTCGGTACACATTTTGGAATTAGTTTTTAAATTACCTTTGCGGTAATATAGAGACTGGGAATATAAAACATAGCTCAGAACTGAAAGTCAATGCATTATACACTCTCTTTCTTGCCTGGCTGCTTGTCTGTTTGGTACAAATTTTTACAATTTATTATAAACTTATTTCGCGATTAAATAGAATCTTGGAACTTTGTAAAGTTAGCTCGGAACATAATAAAAACATCCCATTTAATTCGTTTTCTTGTTTGTCTTTTTGTTTTTGTCTGTTTGGAACATATTTTGCTTGTTTAAAAATCAAATTTAAAATTAATATGCCAAGTTTTATTACTGATTAGAAAGTGTAAAGTGATTTTTCCTATCTCCGAACATATTTATCTCCATGCAGATCCTTACCTCATACAGACTATCTTGAAAATTTGTGATTGTGAATTTTTAATAGCTTTGAAAATACTTGTAATACTTAAAACGACAAACGAACGGCTCAAGCAAAGATAAATGCAAGGAGAGTAGCGGCCGTTGAGAAAATTCGTACAACAGTTCATATAATTTTCAGTGCAATAAAATTGTTAGTGACCGAGGAGAAATATTCGTACATCAATTATTAATTGCGTGCACATCACGTGTTTTGTTTTAAATCTTACAAATATTGTCATAGTTATTAAGAAATCACAACAAATTTCCTATATATTCTGTATGAGGTTAGGAATCGGTATGAGGGTTTAAATCTTTGTGGGACATGTAGAAATTATTTTATACTTTTTAGTACGTTTAAAACATGTTGTTTTATAGTTATTTTCATTAAACTATTTATTTCTATATTTAAGTAGGTCTCTTTATTTCGAAAATGTAAGCTTCTAGTATATCAACATGACATATTATTTCGACAACATAAACAGGATGGTTAAAATTTATCAGATTTAATTATGTAACCTTATAGATAGAACATTTTTTTGCTATTCTTTTCGTGAAACTGCCATGTCATTTTCAATGTACTGACATAACCAAATCTCATATTTTTATCAAGCCACGTAACTAAATAACCAATAATATCAAAATGTTTGGTATTTTAATTATTAACTACCAAATATAAAGTGCACGATATATGTTTTACAATTGAAATGCATGCACTCCGTTTTATATTTTTCACCTTCATATTAATAGGACAAGCTTAAAAGTATTATTGTTGTTTACTATAAATTAAGTTAATTATCATGCTAAACAAAAATATATCATTCGCACATTCAGTTATGAAAAAAAAAAAAGTCACCCTTGTGATAACAGGAATTTTTTAATGTATTTAATTTTTATACGTTCGCTTTAAAATGTTCTCTTTAAATATGACCGCGCAAATCAAGCGTGTGTAATTACATCTGACTGTATTTCATTTGGGTTGAAAAAAATTAAAAGCGAAATATGATTCTACAGTTCTGGAATAGGGTTTTTAATTAGCCACTGGACTAATTAGACTACATCTGTGCGAGCGAACAATGAACTGCATAGGTTAACCTTTTGCAATATAATGTTGAAGAAATCTCAGTAACACATACATAATGAAATATTAAACTTAAAACATTTTAAAGCGTGTAATTTGGAATTGCTGGATTTTAGAAGATTTTCAGAATTTAATAACTATTCAGAACTATATAGTTATAAACTAAATCGTAAACATGTCTTAGTTAAACGTTAAATTATTCATTTAGCAATTGCACGTTTATCAAACCTCAATTATTTTTATTGTAAAAATATTATTTTACCACAACCAATGAACAGAGGGAATAAATCCCGTACATTTTGAATGCAATATTTAAGTAACAACATCGTCCTACAAGTAGCACAAAAATTGTTTCTGTACATCGAGGTTAAAATAAATACGAGCACTAATGTGATACGTCATCGCTAGAGATGGAACACAAATTTTATGTATGTGAAGCGATAGCATAAGGAAATTTGTGAATTTAAAATTTACATTTCCATAAATAACTCATTAATCGTGACTTCATAAAATAGTTCACAAGTTCATTGAAATTCAGATCTTCTTTATCCATGAAACAAAAGTAGGTCGGCACACAACCGAAGATTAAAGAATGCCCCAGAATACCTTGACTGTATAATGTTGATTGGTTATGACCATTGGTATTTGGTTACAATATTGAAGCCTAAGTACAGTGTGTCTGTTTACTGCGTAAGTAAAAAATAATAAAATAATTAATGGCTACATAAATATTAAGGTCAATGCCATATCATCGAAACTAAAGAATTTGAAACAGACATATTGTAAGTCGTAAATGCTTGCTAGAAAGCAGGACAACTAGGAATTATTGTAGTGAGATTTGATATATATTTTTAAAAAGTATTTTATACTGTCAGTACCGAAAACCTTGACATTTGAACATATTTTTGCAACTCATTCAATGCATTCAGTATGCTAACATTCTTCAGGCTGTTCGTTTGTCTGAAGATGGGACCAGACACCAGTCACTGAAACTTCATATTTGTTTTCGCTGAATGAACACTGATTTTGTTTGTATTATCTTTATTTGTATCATCTGTGCTACCGTAAATAAATTCCAGTCGCTGTGTTGAATTGTATTTTCCTTGCCATTGCCGTCCAATTTTGCTGGTATTTTCCTATGTTACATTTAATACTCGGAATTGTTTGTTTGCTGCCTAACATTGGCTACTGTTGGCATCTGTTTTTCCCCAATGGCTCAGTAACATGCAACGGGCTCATAAGAATGTTTCCATGTGGCATGCACTTTCACTACAAAGGTAGTTCAAAGAACACGAACCATATCAAATCAGTTAAATAAAACAATACTGGATTTTTAAACTAGACACGCTGATTCACTTAAGAAATCAAAGAATAACAGCATAATCGCTGAACCATCGTTCAAGAAAGCCCCAGGTTACACAACTATATAAAACTTAAAAAGAAAAACACAGAAAAAAACAGTTTTGCAGTGGCTACAAAATATTTTGTTAATTTAGACCCTACCAAATAATTTTGTGGTGAATACCAAATATTTTGCAATGGACACAAAACTTTTTGTTGCATTATTTATTATTTTGTAATCACCAACAAACAATTTACTGAAAACTGCAAAATATTTGGTGTTCACCACAACAATTTTTGGTAGGGACTAAATTGACAAAATATTTTGTAGCCAATACAAAACAGTTTTTTCTGCGTAGATTCTCATCGCTGACACCTCCACCAAAGTCAGAATTTTCTTTATCGTTTAAAGTTGTGCGTTGTTGCTTCAGTTAATGGGTTGTGCAAAGATTTAGCATTCTCCTTATTTCTTACACGGATTTCCTAAGTGAGATTTAAGATTAAGGGATTTGGAAATGCTCTGTACTTTCAGAAAAACCCATTTTCTAGTGTAGTGGAATTCACATTGTGACAGGACTTCCCTCTTAGGCATATTGTCACGAATTTGACATACTGTTGGGACAGGCAGTAGTTCAAAATCATTGCTAGGTAAGTGGGCTGTCGTCCCTAAAGACAAAATTAGTAAAATTAGTAATTTAAATAATAGTGTAAAGACGACCTAACAGAAGAGAACAAATTGAATGAAAGTGCCGTCAAAAGAAAAAAAACAAATCTTAAATTCTCTTGGCACGATGAACATACGAAAGGCAATTACATACGGAGGTCTGAGAATACGTAAAATTAAAAAAAAAAAAAAAAAAAAAAAAAAAAAAAAAAAAACACATAGTTGTTCCTTAAGGGCGCGTTGCACCTCAGTTTTCAAAGTCTTTTTTTTTTTTATATTTGTACCAGATATTTTTTTCTTATTTTATACATACATTTTGATTAAATCTTCTTCTTAGGAAATTTTTGTATGTCTCATAGTTTTTGAGTAATGAGTCGTAAACGTCAAAGTTTGGACTTGACGGTTTTAAGTACGCCACTAAAACCAACTGACATACCAAACCAAAAAAATTCATACTGTATAACAATTTTGTAGGCTATGGTTTGACATATAAAAAAAACAGAAAAAATATATATTTTGTATTTCTAAAGGAATTGTTGATATTTTTTAAATTTTCATTTCAAAATTCAACTTTTTTTATTAAATACAAACGTATTTGATATTTTGTTTCATATATGTCAAATCATAGCCTACAAGATTGCCATGCACTGTGAATTTTTTTGGTTTGGTATGTCAGTTAGTTTTAGTAGCGTACTTAAAACCGTAAAGTGCAAATTTTGACGTTTACGACTCGTTACGCAAAAACTACGAGAGATACAAAAATTTCCTAAGAGGAAGATTTAGTCACAATTTATGTATAAAATAAGAAAAATATATCTGGTACAAATATAAAAATAAATAAAGACGTTGAAAACTGAGGCAGACACGCGCCCTTAATCAATAATTTCTACCAAACAAGGTGCCTGCCCAACATGCCTATCTGATTTCTTTGAGCCTAACAGATCTTAACGAGGAGAAAATGAATTTTATTGAAAAACAGAAGTATGTACTCGAACGTTTAATTCCCGCAAAAAGGTTAGATTTTCATTTCCAGAATAATTCACACGTTTTACAAGTAGGAAGGCCGTTCCTCTTAATTGATTTCATAGTAAAGTTATTTACTTAACACGCCTATCATTGGTCTATTTGAGAAAAAAGCAAACACTTTAAGAATTTTTTTTTTAAATTTATGTCACAGGATTTATTTTACGTTTAGTCGGCCTAAGCCGTACACCATGACATGCAAAGTATTTTCGTGGTTGAAGGTTGCTTAAGGCATTCATGCAATTAGTAAAATAAGCAAGCACTCTATAATAAAGAAAAAAATATTGAATAGCTCAAGAATTTAAAACTACTTCCTTATTAATAATTAAATAACTCATGAACGCTTGCAATGTAGTGTCTCTACCCTAACGAAACTAAGTACGTAATTATTTTGCTTCACTGTTTCTGCGTTGACAAAAAACATGAAAATGTATGTGGCGTATATCCTGCAAGCTTAAGAGAGAGCATTTTAATAAACCACTGCTACGTTTATAGTTGGTTGTTTAGAGACCACCTTGCTAGAATACCGGTAACACAATACTAAAATAAAGAACTAAAATATCTTTATAAAATATTAAACACAATCTATTAACATATAAATACACTTACAGTAAAATAAAATTGCCGCAACACTTGTTTTTCCACAGTTTTTTCTTCATTTTGGTGTATAGTATTTCTTATTTCGTGCTTTTTTATCCAAACAGGTAATCTCTGTGGTTATTTTACTGTCCTCATTTAGTATGATTCCATGTATCAAATGAATTTAAGTGACATAGTTTAAATTCGTCAAATCAAATAGTAAACAACTAACAGAGCCAACTATGCAATTTTAAATTAGTATAACGAACTTGTTTGCTTTTCAGTAACTTTGAGACGACAAACTCGCAACTTTAATTACAACTTGAGCAAAAACTCGGTGTTTTCAGGGGCCACAAAAATCAGAAACTGTTCACATAATTCTAAAGAAGTTAAACATTATATAGGAGTAGTAACGTTTACTTTAATGAGCATATAAAATAACCTAGAAACCGTATTATACCTTTCCGCAGAAGGATACGTAACGCAAAACCCTATATATAAATTTAAGCTAATGCGGTGAAACGGGTACAGTAATAGCAAACCGCCTAGAATAGCCTCCACAGTTAGCATCGAGCTGTGCTGCGGGTGGCGTGGGTGTCAGGCGTACTACGTGCAAGAGCGGTAAGGGGCGACCCTGGAGCACGCAAAGGCTTATCTCCGAGCGTTAGCACAAGTACTTCTTTGCCATTCCTCACTCGTGCTTCCAAGCAGGGGTCGAGTAATTGGTACTGAAATATGTATGATTCGAGCTTCCCTCGAGCTGCTTGTTGTCCAGTATCCAGCAGCTTCGTCGCCTTGCGAGGGCTCGCCAAAATTCACTTGCTGCTAGCTCGTCTGCTGATTATTCCTCTTTACTCTGCATTTCCGTTTCCTTCTAGACCTCGTTTCAGCACAACAGAGCATTTGGCAATTTTCTAATTAGCAGCCTTGTTGCTTGCATCTAGTTGATTAGTACAGTCTTGACGTGAAAAGTTTATTAGAGACTGAAAGGAGAAACTGCACCACAATGGCTCGCACGAAGAAGGCTGCCTGCAAATCGACGGGAGGCAAAGCCCCGCGCAAACAGCTCGCAACTAGGCAGCGCTCCGGCTACTGGAGGAGTGAGGAAGCCACATCGCTACAGGCCTGGCACCGTCGCCCTGAGAGAAATCAGACGATACCAGAACAGCACTGAGATGCTCATCCGCATGCTGCCTTTCCAGCGCTTGGTGCGAGAAATCGCCCAGGACTTGCAAGACTGACCTGCGTTTCCAGGGCTCAGCCGTGATGGCACTGCAAGAGACCTACCTGGTGGGACTGTTTGAGGACACCAATATGTGGGTCATTCACGCAAAGAGGGTCACCATCATGCCCAAGGACATCCAGCTGGCTCGGCGAATCCGTGGAGAGCGTGCCTAAGCGCCCCGCTGCTTGTGACATATTTTGCTTGGTTCGAAGGTAAGGTTTAGAATGAAGGACTTGAATTAAACGAGGGAAATATCATGCATGTAGAAATATACCAGAAGATATGGAACGAGTTCACCAAGAAGATCGGTGAAAGGCTCGAAGAATTTGATAAGCCTTGCCAAATGGAGACTTATATTTAGACTCACAAGGAAAGTCTCAAGTAAAGGCTGTAGAGGTAACTAAAGTCAGAGACATATTCCGTATGGTGAGAAGGACAGGTTTTATGAGAACATGGGCAGGAAGTCTAGTCAATTACATTTCACGCAATAAGGAAGAGACAAGACGAAGAGAGAAGTAAAAGTATGCCGTGTGCTGCATTACCTTTGCAAGTAAGGACACAGCGCAGTGGATGGAGGGATCGCTGGCCTTCGGCCCATAAAACCTGCGATATATTTTGCAGATAGCCACAACTACGATGGTTACGAGAGATGCTATGTTCGCTAATGCTTAACCTCTATGTAAAACCACAATGGCCAGTTCATGTTAATAGCCTTATTGTTCACAAACTTATGTTTAGTCGATGAATTAATTACGTCCCTCTTGAGTTGCTTACGACTGACAAATTATTTTTAAACTGGTCAACTATTTTGCCAGAAATATATTACTAAGGTGGCTTTACCCTTTGCTTCCGTCAGTTCATCTTTCCGTCGATCACGTGACTTCCAGCCAATCAGGAGTTTGGAGTAATTCTATCCATTCGTCCGTCGAAAACTTGCCGCGTTTTCACTTTTTACTAACGGGCGGGTGAAATTTCAGTATTATAAAGATGGCTATGATAATGTCCACAGTTTTATTTTAATAAGAAGGCTGTGGTATTTCTTTATTTTATTTTTTTATTTGGTATGCGCTACGAACTCATCTTTAGAATACGATAGAAATAACTTTGGCATTCAGTAATAAAATTCTAACCTAATAGGTTAGGTAAGAAAATGATTATTAATTATGTAAAACATAATTATGTCGATTTCGGTTGATTTTGTTTCAGTAATGTTGCATTTGAATTGGAAAATACACGTAACTATATTGCGTAATTTCGCTGTCAACCATACAAGCAGTAAGAGGACTACAGTTAACGTTGAACTATATGCCATAACGGCTAGTGATATTTTTCAAAGGTTAAATTTATAGAACTCACTTTTTCCTGAACTACCTATAATTACTATATAAGTCATAATTTGATTCAGTCTATGAACGTCTCCTCCCAAAGCTCCTGTCATTGAACTAAAGTTGTGTGTCATCGTCTCTAATGACTACACTGTCGACGAGACGTAAAGTACACTTAGCTTACATTACAGTTGCAGAGATATGATTGCTATTTTCCCTGAAGACCTTCTATTGGCTCTTTGTCAGCCAAAGTGCAATGTGGTATTTGTCGCATCATCCAGTTCTTTTTCATAGATACATAGCTAACTCATTAATTGGATACTTATATTTGTCTACTTGTGTGGGTAGAATAATATATTTTGCGAAATGCTGACATATTATTAATTCGTATTGGCAACAGGTTGACTGATTGTAAAGTAATAATAATTAAATTTTTTTTATTTATGTTAGCAATGAGCTCTTAGCAATTTGAAGTTTTTTGAATGAGAGTAAAACACGTTCTACACCAGACTGAGAACGTAGTACCCTAAACGATCAAACATTTTGCCTTAGCAAGGTCATGGCGTGTTGTGACGCAGTAATAAACCGTTGGTTATATTTTCTGTCCTGCCGCTCTAGGCCGCTATTAAGGTCATGGTCTTTCATTTATTTCAAACAATTGCAAATAACTTAAATATTTTCTAACGATTCGCTTTTTAAAAATTTGTGACTGTTTACAGTCAGACGGAACACACTTGTTTCAGAGTATTTTTCTTTTAAATAGTGTACTGTTTGGTAGCAAAAAATAATTTTGCTTTCTTTTGGTCTATTTTGACCACAAAATATAAAATATTTCAGGAACAAAAATCTAAAAAAAATCTGTTTGGTGTAATGCAGCAGAAAAATTCATATACAAACAATGATAAGTAAGTCTTAAAGCTGTAAGAATAAATATTCGACATATGCATTAATTTTCGTTAAGCAAATTTTTTCGAAACCACTGCAAAACGAAAGTGCGGAGCATTAAGGTGCCCGCACACTTGGGCGCTGCAGCGCGGCAGCAGGGAGAGCCTGCACACTTGGGCGCGGCTGCGCGGCAGCAAGGAGAGCCCGCGTACACTTGGGCACGGCGGCGCGGCAGCATGGAGAGCTCGCACACTTAGGCGCTGCAGCGCGGCAGCAAGGAGAGCCCGCGTACACTTGGGCGCTGCAGCGCGGTAGCAGGGAGAGCCCGCGTACACTTGGGCGCTGCAGCGCGGCAGCAAGGAGAGCCCGCGTACACTTAGGTGCTGCAGCGCGGCAGCAAGGAGAGCCCGCGTACACTTGGGCGCTGCAGCGCGGTAGCAGGGAGAGCCCGCGTACACTTGGGCGCGGTGGCGTGGCAGCGGGGAGAGCCCGCGTACACTTAGGCGCTGCAGCGCGGCAGCAAGGAGAGCCCGCGTACACTTAGGCGCTGCAGCGCGGCAGCAAGGAGAGCCCGCGTACACTTGGGCGCTGCAGCGCGGTAGCAGGGAGAGCCCGCGTACACTTGGGCGCGGTGATGTGGCAGCAGGGAGAGCCCGCGTACACTTGGGCGCTGCAGCGCGGCAGCAAGGAGAGCCCGCGTACACTTGGGCGCTGCAGCGCGGTAGCAGGGAGAGCCCGCGTACACTTGGGCGCTGCAGCGCGGCAGCAAGGAGAGCCCGCGTACACTTAGGCGCTGCAGCGCGGCAGCAAGGAGAGCCCGTGTACACTTGGGCGCTGCAGCGCGGTAGCAGGGAGAGCCCGCGCACACTTGGGCGCGGTGGCGTGGCAGCGGGGAGAGCCCGCACACTTGGAAGCTGCAGCGCGGCAGCGGGGAGAGCCCGCACACTTGGGCGCTACAGCGCGGATTGCGCCACGCCACTCTTCGCCAAAGTGTGTGTGGGGATCTATTTATTTGCATGTAACTGAACCGCGGGGGAAAAGTCGCTGCGCACCGCCGTGTCCAAGTGTACGGGCACCTTTACAGA
This sequence comes from Medauroidea extradentata, assembly GCA_003012365.1. Classification (NCBI taxonomy): domain Eukaryota; kingdom Metazoa; phylum Arthropoda; class Insecta; order Phasmatodea; family Phasmatidae; genus Medauroidea; species Medauroidea extradentata. Next base: position 99,450 of record PNEQ01050904.1, read on the forward strand.
TCTCTTTCTATTTAGTTTACCTGAAAATGTTTAAATTAGCATACTGTCACATGGCGACAGAGATCTTTCAGATTACGATGATTCCCTGCTTAACTTAACTTGTTTTGTACCTAGATCACAACGAATTCGTCTCTGTGCTATGATTGGATCGCTGATTTCAACAATTCTTTGAGGACAAGATGGCAGGCAAGGTGTGGGAAAGTAATATACGAATGAATTATTTGATTCGTCCTTTATTTGTGTTAGTATTATACTTATATTTTTAAAAAAAGTATAGTTGTGTGAGCTGCTTTTTACTACAATAACCACGGGACACGAAAAAAAGTGTTACTCATTGCAGTGTGTTAATTTAGAATATTACTATCGTTTTAGCAAATGAATTTATTGTCCGGGTTGCCTCTATATTAACAGATCACATTCTTCAACTAAACGTGCTGAACTATTTCAGCCTGAAGGTGTTCATATGATCGTGTTCAGTGTGTTGTGTGACCGCGACCCTAGTTGCGATTTTCCATTCCGTAATCAAGGGGGTCTGTTCTCAAACATCACCTGTGGTAAAGATCGTCACCTGTTACTGTCTTTCAACAGCGACAGCAACTCAAACAGCACTCGTTACTGTCTTTATATCGTATTCTCTAACACCTCTCACTGGCTGTTTCCGAATACTGGCTTAAAGGATCCCTTTGGGTAAGGGAGCCATAGAAAGTGCACTCTAGTGGATGCCGCCATTTTGGTTTGGTTTCCGAATTCTCACTAGGGATGCTGATGCAACCCTTCATGCGTCCAGTACCAAGGTATACGACACTCACATACACTGTTGCACCCACATATCCCTTGGCATCGGAATGTGGCCGTTATTTTTATATTATTTTTATACTGAATTGGAGCACTTGGTGCAGTTGATTTTCTGTTTTTTTATTATTATTATTATTATTATTGTGGCATATTAAAACTGAGATTTTGTGTGTTAATATGCGCCTTGCTTTTAAGAGTGAATTAATTTGACTCGAATCTTAAAATTTGTTACACATGCTGTTTAAAGCTATTATTTGAGCAACTTCATTACTCACATTTATAACTTCAGGAAATGCATTTTTTATGTGTATACGTTCACTGAATTTAACATTTCCTAATAACACTCGATTTATATTAACATCGCCGAACGTAACTAAAACAATGAAATGACTTCATCTGCTGGAAATTGTTGACATTTCACCGAGACCCATAGATGACAGAACTAAAGATACACCCTCGATGTAACATTTACATAGGTAGAGCTAGCTGTAAAGGAATTCGGATTCCATACATCCCTCCATTGCAGCCGTTCAGACAGTTGTCGCGCGTGAACTAAGGGATGTAGGGATGCGAGAGCAATAGACACATCCACTGAATTCAGAAGTAGCCACTATCAGAATCTCAATATGCTTGACAAGACTGTAGGACGTGCTCTGAAGACCTTCTTCACACATCTCACTAAATTATATTATCTTAGTTTATACGTCATATTTTGAATAACTAATTACTTAAATTTATTTTTAAATTACAGGTATATAAATCCTATTTGTTCCTTTTTAGGATTTCGATTTTAAAAGTTATTACATCGACTGGTTTCTCGTAGCAAGATAGTGTGCAGCGCTTACAAGAGATGACAGCACTGGTATTATGTTAGTATCTCCGGTCAAGGGATAGCAGCTCGCATGTTGTATTGAATTTGTCGTTTACGTATGCAATCAATGTTAATATATACATCGCTATACTTTACTAAATGTATTACATTTTGTAAGGGATAGTAAATAATGTATTTCTGTCTCCTACCAAGAAATATTTCAGTCGTATTTGTTCTCTAACGAGGACGGTTATAGAACACAACTTAAATATATCGGCCATTTTCATGAACTTCGTCTCATAAAAACACCTTGTAACCCGATCATTACATAAATATAGAACATTTGCAGCAAAATTTAGTTCATAATTATACAATTTTTTTTCATTCTATTTTTGTGTTTGAGAAGTGTTCACTTTAACGTTACAACTAATATAGTACGTGTTTCGCACGAAATTAAAGAAGTTTCTATGCGGGTCAGTTTTTCCTTGAGAAGTAATATAGTGTATATTTTCACATTATAGTGTTATCTTAAAAATGTTACATTTAGAGAGTAATTCATTCAGACTAAACTTCAATTTGAACTCGACTACAAAATAATTTGAACATCCTCTCGTGCGGTAAACCGACTGGATTGACGCAGGTCATGTCAAGAGGTCTATGATCTCTGATACTGCACACGTGACCTTCTGGCCAGAACATGCAGACTTGCAGGGTCGTGTGACGTGAATGACACAATAGGAACGTCGATGGTGGAGGAAGGTACTTCCAGGTTGCAAGCTCTCAACGTCAGTATTGAGCATGGACGTCAGCCGTCAAGGGTAACGGCTCCATTTCTGTGGCGTCGGGTCCTCTCGTGCCTGTCACGACGGCGCCATGCCGTAGGTCACGCTACGGGAAACCACATGTGGCCTGGTGGGAGTCGTCGTAGGTTGGTAGTGGATCTTCAGAGATGTCCTCAAAGAGACACCAGTTGAGAACCTTGCTATTAGAAGCAATGAGACAAATAATAAACGAGCCTTACAGCCCTCGATCTTCCGCATCCTGATCGAGCTCGTTGCAGTCCAGTAGCACGCAAATTATATCTGTAATAGCATGATGTAGGCATAAACTGGGAAAATTCGCGTGTTCACTGACCTGCAGGCTAGCCTCCAAGAACATATGTGCACTCAAGAAAACAATGTCTGCTCTTTAGCTGTTCGTTAACACAGTGTTATAGGCCTTCATTTAGTTACGTTATTCTTATTGGCCCAGCGACTTCCGGGAACTTTCTGAAGAGTCGAGGGCTAGTTGCGAAGTTAATACGAACTTGTAGTAGTTGGAATCACAGCTTGTTCCTGAAAGAAAACTCGAATTTTTCAGGTCTTTAGATATAGACCGTTCAGGATAAAGTCAGCAGTAAACATTTTACCTATGAAAACTACCCTAGCAGTTACTGCACTGAATTCAACATTAACAATAGTTGGGTTTCTCCCTGTATGGTTGGCAGCGAATTTCTAACTAGTCAATGTTTTCCTTTTTAAATACACCAGTAGTGAAATAAAAACCAACTGAAATCGACGTACGGTACATGTACCGAGTATGGCCCAGTTCTCAATATGGCCCACTAGTCGCAATTTGGTGGTAATGCCTAGATCGATGAGGAATCGATACACACTAGTCTCCAGTATGAACATACACCATCCATAAATATCTGTCTTACATCATCCTATTGTTATATTAGTAAAAATATTAACGACTTAGGTACACATGATGTGTGAACCTTAACAGGGCCATATTCGGTACAGAGACATTATTTATATTTTATATAAGTTTTAAACATTTTTATCAAACTACATACGTTCTTACCAACTGCACAAATCATCTTGCACGCGCAAACATCAAGTGACTTGTCCAAAGAGGTTAGACATTTCCCGTCGTTTGTCGTTACGCACGGAAAGATACAAATTGGCTAAAAATAGAAATTCTACAGTGCTGTTTTGAGTAATCACTCTATCCAGAACCGTCTATAGTATTACACATGACTGAACTACAGATGCTAGGACATACTGTATTCATTTGCCATAAGGGTACTGAGTGCCGAAGCCCTAGTAATGCCAATTTTAGCATTTTTCACTAGCTCTCCCCCCCCCTTTTTTTATTTAAGGATATGAATAACAAGCCGAGCTGAAATAACTGATTTTTTTTTATATTGTTAGGCTGTGTATGAAACCTATAAAATGTGTATCATTATCGCGTTGTAGGAACATATGTTACAGTGCTACAAACTCATAAATCCGTAACATACGACAATTATTGATGACGCAATTAGTCATATATTAAATTTAAACTATTAATTTATTCTCACCTTTTCAAAGACATTACGTTATACGTACACAAAAATTTGTGATCTACAACGATGGAACTTTTTCATATATTTCTTTATTTTTTTATTTTTTTTATTTATTTATTTTATTTTTTATTTATTTATTTTTTTTTTTTAGATTCCTCTATTAACATTCTTACAAAAATCATTCAACATGATGTAAATCAAACGTACGTCTGTAGATTATAGATAATTTTTATTTACTACATTTCCTGGACGAAGTATTTGTTGATCCCAGGACATATATTTCAAGAGATTTTGGAATAGGTGCAAGGGCGAATTTTCACGCACTTGTGACACCTTTTTAAGGACGTTGAGTGAATTACAGCTCATGAAATTCTGTGGAAGAATTAAATGCAATGAGTGACATGAAATTCACAAAGTGAATCTTAACCTTGGCTGACATTTGTTACAATGAATTGATAAAATGTCAAAGACAGACCGATTTTTTCGTACTTATGTTGTCACTGTAAACTGTGAAAAATTTTATCCGTCGATTTATGAAATTTCCGGTAAAAATGTTTCAGGATACCTCCGTTAATTCACGGAAACTTATTTCCTAATCCAATAGAAGTTTCCGTGAGTCAGTTTCAACACACGGAACAGAGCCATACTTACATGTATATAATGCTACAATTGCATTTCTACATATTTGCAGATTTACCGGTGATGTTATTAAAATATATCCGTAATATTTATGATTTCTTTTCTGTGCAAGTGTTCGCAGATCCGCAGACTTACCGACATATTACGTATGATTCCGTAGTGTTTATTTACTAAAAACTTTTCCTATTTTACTTTTACGGACACTATTTCCGTTTATTAACGATACATTTCCGTTTAAATTTATAAAGGTGTACATGATAGTATTTCAAGTGGTACCGAATGCCAGTGGAATTTTTGGTATGTTACTAAGGAGTACTACATAACAGTTGCTTAAAACTCATACAAACATAAGGTGGCATTGTTAAAAAAAATTTCGTTGTTTTACGGAGAAGTGCTGATAAAAAATTCTCCAGAAGTGTCCGTTAATTTACGGAAGGCATTTAGCTCCATTTATGGAAACTCACATATTTATGAGACTTTTTTTATGATGCAGGCAAAATAATGCGTACGGTTATTTTTTCAGTTTATTCTCACAGTTTTACATATGTTTAATTAATAAACATAGTTATGTATAACTGTGTTACAAACTAACATTTCCGTTAATTAAACAGATTTCCGTAAAATTATCCGGAAATTCACGGAAATTTTTAACAGTGTAAGACGTGTGCAAAATAAGGTGAAGCGTATATTTAACGATTTGACCAAAATTGCATATTAAGTTAAGTTAACGAGCCCAAGGAAACAGATTTTTCAAAATCTACTTTAATTAACATACCGTAGACTGAGATATCCTATAAGTGAAACGGAAACCGTTGCAGCAAAGAGAAGAAATAATTTATACACTGTCACGTTCAGTTGAGTCTTTAGCAAAAATGGACTTGTTAATATTTTCCCAAATTACAGTTTGACATACTTTTGTATTAGTTTAATTGATTTGGTTAACGCAGGTGATTCGTAGTTAAAAAAATTTTCAAATGTCAAACTAACTTCAGGTTTTCAAACACAGATCCCCGTTGTCCATTAAGACATCGTTAGAGACGATGGTTTATCGCGAAAAATTTTTGTGACAAACCCTTGAAATCACTGTAGTTTCTTATTACATGTATGATTGGGGATATACATCTGACACAATGTAGTTGTCTGTAGGCCAATTATAAGTAGAAGCACGAATATTTCGCATATTAATCTGGCATCAGAGTAGACTTCTCAGACCTATACACACAATGGCCAAAGTCAAATATCCATTGGCTTCTAACCGAAACACGTGTTACTAACATGACTGGTTTCTTATTTATTGCTGGTTTGCAGTCGTTAAAAATGTGTTAAAACAGGTGTTGTCTAATCACAGAAGAAGTAATGAAGTATACAACATTGGCATTCAACCTCACCTAGAATCAATACGCGAAAGTATCTTGCCTCTAACAATAACCTTCAAATTTCACAATAGCGGGTTTCTTACTGGCGCAGTCAAATATAGTAAAAGCCCCTGCGTACAAGCGAAAACCAGTAATATTTCCGTAAGCTGAACGTGCGTTAAAACCCAGCAAACAGTCAAGTTTTCCCGCTATAAACCATCATCTCTAGATATCGTTTTACCTGTCTCAGTCTCTAAGATAAAATAATATATATCCCTGCAACCACGAAGACGCGGCTCCAGCCCGGAAGCCAAGCTAGTCAGTAAAATAATATATGTTCCACAAATTTTTGTTAACTCTGCTAAGCAAGCATTGTAATATTATTCAAGTTTTTTTGTCATCAGTTCTTTGTTAGAAAATGTTCAACAGTGATGTTTATCGACACATAACAAAACGTCAAATAAGACGAGTGATAATAGCAATGATATAATCTTAGTTCGATGATTTCCCTAACTTGAAAAACTGTGTTAATTTTTTTTCTAACAAACACAGGCGCCATCTATCTCTCATAAAAACTGGATACATAGTGAATTATTGTTCTGAATGCATAGGAAATTGAATGAACGAATACTTAAAGAGTTTTGAAGGAATTGGCAAAAGGTGACGTGAAACTTCTTGCTATTTTCGTGATTTTTTTTTTACTAACACAAGACACAATTCTTTAGAAATGCCACCGAAGGAAATTTACTATCACACTTTTGTCAGTGATTCTGAACTTCTGATTTTAACAAGGATTGTTTCAACATTTATGAAGATGAAGTTAATTACATTATTATTAAGACTTCACTGCCCTGTTGTAATCAGTGAAGTTTGGGGCCGGTGCTTATCGCGCCAGGTGGTTGTTGCTTGGTAGTTTGGCTACCCCTGTACCCCTGCTTCGCTCGCGGGGAAGCTGCAAGAAGGTCTCCTCGATAACGAGATGACTGGAGACGCGGAGACGAGGGGTCAGGAGCAGGTGGGAAGACCGTCGTCTTGGTGAGGGGCGGGGTGGTAAGGTCTTCAGGCTAAATGGGTGGGCAGGAATCTCAGATGAAGTTCTAATAGGGAAGTGGCAGCTTGAGGAAATGGCGCTCGCAGCTCCAGGGTTGTGCGCGACGTCAGACGGGGGCAGTGCCGCCCCTGATCTTCGCAACTTCACCTCCCTCCTCGTCTATATCCTGGAAGGCTTAAACGGACAGGATAAAACGCGTTAACATCCCGAAGAAGCACCGAAAATTGACTCAACTCCGCCCGACTTCGCCGCCCTTATAATGTCGGCCAAATATGGAAATGGAATTTCAAATGCATTTATACATGCCCGACCTAAACTCGCCCGTGTGATCGCAGAACATATCTTCCATAGTAGAGGAAGTATGTTTGTTTCAATAATCATGAAACGTACCAGAAGAAAATACTTCTTTCGCGTTAGTGATTTACTAACATATTATTTTATGGGGGTTTCTTAGTGCCTATGTAATCGTAATTATAAAGAGTATTGTTATTTTCTCTGCATATAATTCTGATATCTGAAGGAATATAGAGCTGCGACTTGATGCTTACTTATAAACGTGAATACAGCTAATTCCATAGAAAACGTGTCATCAGTTCGAGGATGTAGCTCATAATATTTGCCACAATACAAGCTCGTCGGTAATTAAACACGTTTATGGGGTCCGCAAGTATTTAACACAAAGACATAATAATATATTTCAGAAGATATTATCAGTATTTCTGAGCCAATAAACAAAGTTAACAGTCGAAGTCACGAGAGAAAATTCGTAGTATTTTTGCCACAGAAACACACGGCAAGATCTTTATTTTTAGGAGAATAACACTGGACATGTATAGTAAAAATAAAAGATAACGAAGTCATTCCTGCCAACCTGCAATTGATAACATTTCCTGTTCAACTGTATACCATTCTTAGTTATTTCGTGTGTATACTCTGACACAGAATATTTTATTTATCATGTATGTTCTTCTTTTTCTTACGTTCTCATATTCAAATTATCATAAATAATTTGCGATAACATGAATTAAGAAGAGTTTTGAAACCAAGGAATATCATTTCACAGGACAAACTTATTCCACTGTTACAATAACTTCAATTCTAAAACACGATTGAAAGTGTAGCAATAATATCTCCTAACAACTTGCCAGGATTCGGTGGAATCCAAAACTCAAAATATATTTACGTCGCAAAAATGATTAAGGTAAGATTTAACACGAAAGTGTACCAATAGTGGTAAAACCGTCATTTATAACACGTTAGATTAAGTCCATAATTTAACAACTTACGGACAGTAGACAATAGACGGAGCATACGTGTTATTTTTTATCTCCAGATGGGCAATAATATGCAATGTTCATATTACAAGTTTTCAGTCTTGGACACAATATGTAGAGACAGTTGAAATTTGTAGAGAATATTTTTCTTCAGTAGGATCCTTTGAAAGCTCTGCCTCCTGTTCCTTCCTCTGTTGCCTATCCTTGGCCGACTTCCAGGAGCGAAGTAAAAAATCCAGACAGCGAACAAATAGCGATTCGATCGGAAGAGCGACAAAATCATTTGGCCAAACTTGGTGCGAGGTCAGAGAAGGGTGGAAGAGAAATAATGGCCAGGAAGGATTCTTCCGGACCTGCTTGGAATAACATTTACGCGTTTCTTGGTACCAAAACAGATTTGTCAATACAGTCTTCCGTGTCATTATTTATAACGTCGTAAATATTTATAACATGGGATTCTCCAGCTTTACACACATTTCTAAAGAATTAAAATGTTTTACATGAGCTGGAATTCACTTGTCATACTTCATTCATAAATCTTTGCACATTTTTTCACATGAAACATTTGCTCTCACATAAAAACTTACAAAGTAAAAGAACATATTAGACGACTATGATTACAATAGTTTGACTGATATTATTAATCATAAGAATACCTATGTCAATACAGTTTTACTAAATTTTTTATTTCAAATGTTGTTTACAAATTTTCCTTCCTTCTCATTTGCATTCTGAAATAATTTTGATATGAAAGTTTTATGTTTATAAGGCACAATCACATAATTTCTATATTGACTTTTAAGACTGCAAATCATGACAAATTCTAAATAAAAATTACTTCCTCATTCCACCCAGTAACTAACAGCTTATACAAAATAACTATTATAATATATATACTTTAAAATTATTAATTTTAATTCAATTACTCTATAATTTGCTTCGATTGATGTTATTTTAATTTATTATAAAACTTTTATTGCGTAATTCAGGAAAAAATTACGGATTGTTGTAATTATTTACAACTTAAAATATTTTATTCTCGTTACATTAAAATGTTTTCAGGAAACTACCTTCGAGGTACGGTAATGAAATCAATACGAACTACGCATTGCCAGTATGATGAATGTTGAGAAAAATTAAACTATAAACCCCAGGAGGCTACACGGTGCATCATAACCTTAGTCTGAAATGATATTTCCCTGATGGGGTACTGTTTTGCGCAGACAACAGAAATTAACAGTAAAAAGAAGCCATCACAATTAGCATTTTCCATTGCCTTATAGTATAACAAAAATATACTAATTTCCATAATTTCATAAAAGGTTTCCTTAACTTATCAAATGACTCATACTTAAGAGGGCGTGGTACATAATTCAACGCTAAAAGCATTAATCTATAACTGTAGGTTTCTTGAAACCAATTTGCGAAAGTCAAGAAACAACCATTCTAGACAATAGTTTCAGTCAACGTTTTAAACAAAATTGTTTCCAGTGTTATGAACTTCTGAGACACAATCTCTGACGCCGGAACCTCGTGCTTTTAACTCCGGCACAAGAGATCATGCGTAACGAATGAGTATTTCTGGATTAATATTTACTCATAAAGTTGGCAAATACCATTATCTAGAATTGCCGTTTTGTATTTTATCTATATTGGCTTCGAAAAAAGTGTAGAATTCAATTGATGTTTTCAGCGTTTATTTATCTACCACGCTCACTTAAAGATTACGTCGTAGCAATAAAGATTTATTAAGAAAATATGTATATTCAAACCAACACCCAATTACTGAGAAATACGAATATACGAATATGCGAACTCCTAAAGTTTGTCGACTTAATTATATGTAATCCTGCGTTCAAACCCATCACGCACTACGCAAATGTAAAAAATGAAATCAAATTCAGAACACTATATAAATACAATGTAAGGACAAATATAGAATAATTTAACTCCTAGACAGTAAACCAAAAAAAAAGTATCGTAACGTAAAGGTAGTTTTTGTTTCAGTTGTAAGAAAATAGAAAATTACTACAGTTTTAACGTGCTCGCAGATAAAGAAATACGTCAGCGGTACATTTCAAGCCATGTCCTCATATTATTCAAAATAAAAGTATGCATTACCAATACGTAATGAAATAGAATAATCGCGACAAAAACAAGTGATATTTAACATTAGGTAATTACAAATTATACATTTTATCCAAAACAATGTGTCTTAAAGCTGTTCAGCCGCAGGAAAAAAAATATAATTAATTTTCTTACCAGGTAATGTTTAAAACTGTAAACATAAACTCTGATTTTTTATCAAATATAAAAATATTTACTTTCTAAGATTTGCAGTATGACATGACAAATTAAAAATTTCCTTGTTTTGAAATGTTAAACTTGCTCATACAATTTAAATAATTCACGTCATAAAAATATTCCGTTTTATGTGCAATGAGTAATGTACTGCCACTCGTAAATTATTTCCTAATTGGTAAAATACGAACATATGAAACGTTTACTTCATTCACATTCACAATTTTTGTAAAAGTGTAATAACTTAGTTATGGAATATCAACAGCCTTACAGCAATGGTTCTTACTAACCTGTTTCGACAAAAATTATTTATTTAAAAAGGGAGTAAAATAGTAAGTGTAAGTTTGAATACCAAAGAGTGTCATTTTAAAATCTGTGATGTATTGTACATAATTATTTCAGTATAATGAAAAATTGCAGTGGTTGTACCTTAAAATCAAACAGTATTAATCACAAACATAACGCAATGAATTACTTGCTATCAACTACCTGTTAACGTATTTTAAAAGTAAATGTACACATACTTAAATAAACTACCGGAGTAAAACTACTAGAAACTGAATTATTTTTTTATGTCACTGTAACACACATATATAACTAATTGTATGGATGTGCGTGCGGTTTGATGGATGGATGAATGGGTAGGTGGTTACGGTAAGATGGTTGGATAGACGGATGGATGTTTGGATGGATGGATCGGTGGATGGATAGACTGATGGTCCTTGTTATTACTTCCGTTTTATGTGAGACATGGGTGGCCCTGCCAAAGCTGTGGCATGTAATGTGGGTTTTCGTTTTCGAAGAAAGATCTCCAAATAACAGGAAAAATCATGTTGGTATTTGATAACCGTAAAGCAATTCCATAGACGTATATAGGTAGTAGGTATTGAATTTAAGTCAAAAACGAGGTGATAATCTTAATATATAAAATGAAGTGTCCTGACACACTCACTCACTCACTCAACAACGCACAGCACAAACCGCTGGACATAGGACCATGAAATATTGAGGGAAGCCTCCTCTTGCCGCGTAGGCACCCGCTAAGAATGGATTTCTCGAAATTCGATAATTAAGGGGGGTGAAAAGGGGTGGAATGTGTTTTCAAAGAATCCATGATATCTCATTAACCGGAAAATCTACCATGCATTACTTAAGTTCAAAATAATGCCAAATAAATGCACTTATGCGAAGTTTTCGATTTTGCGAAATTCGAAAATTAAGGGGGTGATAGGCCGTAAAATGTGTTTTTCATTAATCCGTGATTTCTCCTTAGCCATTTCGAATAGTGAGGTGATTTTTTTGGTCTAAAATGATGCTTAAGTAAATATCTAAAAAGCATTTCCAAAATGTTTCGAAATTCGTCCTTGAATGCTCTAAAAAAATAAAACTTGTTTTTAATTAATCCCACTTATCTCCTAAACCAGCGGAAATATTGAAACGGTTTTGGCTTTAAAATAAATCTTATGAAAATATCAATAAGTAATTTCAGGATTTTTCCAACTTCCTCCTTGAAAGCTGTTTTAAAAAAATGAGTTTTCAAATAATCATATTTTCCGTTTATACCCGTTGAGATAACGAGACGATTTTTTGATAAGAATGAAGCCTATGTAAATATCTAGAAATCGAATTCAGGATTTTATGAAAAAAATAAGGACGTGAAAAGCAGTAAAATGTTACAGTCTCCCGAAAGATAAGAATGATCATGGAGAAATAATTCAACAGTTGTTTCTTTTTGCCAACCTGCTCATAAATAAAACCTCTTTGGGCTGTAGCCTGTACATACGACAGAATTACCACGGCCTGCCTTTAAGCATTCACTCAGGTATTGTATAAAGTTTGTGGTGTGGGAGGGGTGGGGTTACGGGTTCGTATCCCGTGAAAGACTTTGCGATGGGAATTACTATGGCATCATACGAGCATACTGCGCGCGCTCTTTACACTGAGTTGAGACAATTTATAGTTCACTGTTATTGAGTACGCTAGCTGTTAAATACCTTCATCATATATTTTATCCAGAGTTACTGTTTACATTTCATAATTTCACGCGGGCAAAGCCGCAGCCGGGCAGCTATTTTATATGTTACTAGCAGTCCCCCGCGGCTTTGCTCGCGAGTATTATTCGTAACTGATAATATTTACTTTAACTGAAAAACCTCTTTATACACATAATTGGTAATTCAGTCAAGTGTTAGAATGTCCAAGCGGCTAGTTGAACTAATTCTGCAGCAGGATAAGTAGCTATAGCTGTCCACGCGAAAAGCAGTCTTAAGTTTGTCCCTGCCACTAACAGCGACTTCGCCTGGGCCTTATTTATAGCCCTGCCAATTTGAGGTTGTAGAGAAATTACAGACACCTAAGGTAAGAGGTTAATCGAATGAAAAACATATACATATGTTAATCCTGTGCACAACTATTGGTAATGGTGCCCTCAATTACATATTTTCAAAATATTTACTTTAACTTTATTGCCATTACAAAGTTTCAGTGGATAAAGGTTTCGCGGAAACGTATTTGGTGCCCCAAATTTGAGATTAGTGAGGTTATATATCGTCGGTTTACTGCCAAAAGTCACAAAGTCAAAATGAGATAAAATTATAAAAATGCTAGGAATATGTATATATTGTTCACGAACAATTGCCCAAGTTTAAAGTCTATTCGTCGTTTCGTACTGTTGTGTCACAGTATAGTAACATACCACATTTGTGTTAATACCTACAATTTAATACAGTTTTTAAACGAAATAGCATTTATGACTCAATCACTTTCGGCAGTATACCGACGATATGTCAGCTGATATTGTATAGGAACCTAAGTGGAAAGCTAACTGCAATTTTACCCCTTTTAAAGACAACATGTAAATTGCACTAATTCGATCTGCCTTGTAGTTTTCGTGTGTCAGAATTGAACGTTTGCACGCAGCTTTTAACGGAATTCGAGCCCAGAACCTCCCGGAATTTAGACCTGAGTAACAAACAACTGCGTCACGTAACGTCAAAATAAGTCATAAAAAATTTTATTTTAAAAAAATAAAATATCTGTGTCCTGGGCTCATAGAGGTTGTACAACACCACGTCTCGACAGGTTTTACTGTAGAGTGAAACTCCTATATAAGTTGTTTCTCGCTGCTCGTTCCTGCTTTTCGGATCGTCTGCCTTGAATATTGACCAACTTAGTTTTATTCTTAATAATTACGTTTTTTATAAAGAAAAAAATACATACATATTTTTTTAAAATATTTACGTAAGCATCACTCTGACGCGAACAACACCTCAATATCGCTACTGTTTATATAGATATCGTGGGTTGATGGAAAACAAATGTTGTGCTTTTTCACCCTTTGGGTGTCGAATTTCGAAATATTTTAAATTCATATCTTAGACAATTGTATAAGTATCCATCTGAAGTGTAAATCACATCGCTAGCCTGTTCAGTCGAATCAAAATCGATCATTCACCAAAAAAACACATATCACCCCTACACAATATTGAGAAATCGAATTTCGAAAAATCTGAAAACCGTTTTGCGATAATTTCTGTAATCATCAGCCTGAAGCAAAAGTTAATTGTATATCTCGACGGGTTTGATTGATATCGAGGATTTATCTAAAACACATTCCAGGTCTTTTCACCACCTATGAGAGTAAATTTCGAAAAACTCTTGAATCAAGTTTCAGAATACTTTATTGGTATCTCGTGGACGTAAAAAACACAACATCAGCCCGCTGGGTTCAAGATATATAGACGATTAATTGAAAACGCTTTTCACCACTTTTCACCCCTTTTCACATCCTTAGGTGGCGAATTTCGAAAATTCCTGAAATTACTTTTTAGGTATTTGAGTAATCATCAATCCTAAACAAAAATCACGTCGCTATACAAAAAGCTATGGGATCGATGTATATCGAATGCGAGTCGAAAACACATATTACCCCTTTTTTAACCAGTTTAGGGCCGAATTCGGAAAATATATTTTAAATGGTACTTGGGATGTTTACAAAAGCACCAATTTAAAGCAAAGAGCACTTCGATATCTCGATTGATTCAATGGATATGGAAGGATAATAGAAAACACATTTCACGTATTTTCACCTCTTTAAATAAAGAATTTCGAAACGTCTTTGAGTCCTGTCATAGACATTTGTAAAAGTAACCAATTAAAGTTAAAATCACGACGATAGCCAATTGTGTTTCAAAGATATAGACGATTCATAGAAAACACATTTGCCCCGTTTTACTGCATGGGGGTCGAATTTCAAAAAAACCTAAAACTACTTTTTGGGTATTTATGTAAGCAATATTTTGAACTGAATATTACTCTCTGTCCCGAAGAGTTCGATAGATATCGATAGTTGATTGGAAACACATGTAAGGTCTTTCCAGCCAATGTTGAACTTCGAAAAATCCTTAAATTGGCTAATATACATTTTTACGGGTGTCCTATTAAAGTAAAAATCACGATGATAGGCCGTCGAGTTTGAGCTCTATCAACGCTTCTTCGGAAACACATTTCACCCCTTTTCACTCCCTTAGAGATCTAATTTCAAAAAAATCCCTTCTTAGTGCTCGCCTTCGACCTGAGGGGAACACCCACAAAAAATGTCACGCTTCTAGGTCCAGTGGTTTGGGCTGCAGTTTGATATGTCAGTCAGTCAGTCAGCTTTCATTTTTATATATATAGAGATAAAGATTAATTTAAAACAAATATGTTCTACAATTAAAGTACGCTCAGCGAAGTGGACTGGATAAAGCTGTTTGTATTTGTGGTTTTAAATATATACAGATAACGTAGTAACACCATCGATTAATACGTAATTAAAAATGTGTTACTCTTTTCTATAGTATACGCGGGCGAAGCCGCTGAGGGACAGCTAGTATACATATATAAAGCTCTTGCTGATAAGAATCAGGGAATGAATCAGCAACGGCCGACATTTACTTGGAGTAGTGTTGGAGAACCATGGAAAACTAAAACGTGATTGCATGACCAGGAATCGAACGAGAATCTCCCGAATGCAATAGTTTGGCTGTAGTGAAATTCAAGCGTAAACTATAGCTAGAAAGAGTCAATTTGGTTACGTACAATGTTCCAACATTTAAAATATTAGTCGTTCCTGTAAAGGTCAACAGTTATAGAAGGTGCTGGTACTGATTTGATTTTTAAAGACAATTTTCTGATTTAGTTTATATTGAAAACATTGATGGTGATTCATGATTTTGATTAATGCTCTGGTGTCTCAGATTATAACCTTGATGCTTGTAGTAATATTTACTTCGCATACAGTCGATGATCTAATAGTCATTTTGTTACTTGAGGAGGTCTAGGAAAATGGACACGTATGTCAAAACAGCATTTTGAGATAACCCATCCCAAAAGTATTTTTTACGTCAATATATTCGTTATAAGGGTATATAACACCGCATTTGCAAAATGAATTTGTTTGTCAATAACAAAGAACAAAATCTAACTATTTAAAGCCCTATGAATTGTTATTTAAATTTAAAATTATTCATCTGTGCTATTTCTTCCCGTAAAACATTATATACATTACAGTGCTATAATTTAAATGTTTAGTAAAATATGTTTTATTATTTGAACAGTAAAGTGTATTGTACATGATTTTGCGTAGCTTTCTTTAAAAAAACTTTTATTCTAAAATAAATATTAACACGTTTCTGTCCAAATAATATTTCTTACTGACAGCATTAAAGTACGAAATGTTACTCTCAGCAAATATTATGTCCATTAGGTGAAAAAATTTGTGATTAAATCGTAAAACAGAAACGCAGATCTACTTTTGCAAGTAAATAACCCATTATTAAAAATTAACATAATTTTGTTTTTGTAAATAACTATTACACTTTTATCGAAACAAATTTCATATAATCAATTACTGTATGTTATTTGAATAGATTTTCATACACGAAACTTCAAAAATCAGATTGATCCAATGACTTATGTCAACATCTGCAGCTCCGCTTCATGGTTATTGGCCGTGTATCTTCGTGCAGGGATGTCTCACATCTGACAATGCTAATCAGAAGAAGGTAACTGTGAAACCACAAGTCTGAAATTTGCAGGTATAAGCACAAGACACTTGAGAATTCAGAACTATAATCGCCTACCACTAAGCAGAGTTGCGCAGGTAAGTCACTGAAACATGTTGGAACAAAAATATTTTCGCAAAACTCATACTTCTCTGTGAATTGAGCATGAATAGAATATTGTAGTCATCTTAGAATGAAGAAAATATGTCTACTGGTTCATTAAATGAAATTTTTAAGAGCACTGTGGGACCAAAGTAACTTTTTCCCTATCAATCAGATTGCCAAACGTCGAATGTTAACCTTCATCCACCACACGTTGTCTTTTCACAGTTTTCCGTTTATTAATTGTTTTCGAGTAAATTATTTTTTTGACTGTGTGGCCCATTTACTGTTTTCTATCAGCCGTACTGAAACTAATTTTTCCAATACCTAAATAAAACTCAGGTATTTTATCAAACCATGAACAGATTCGCATAACCACCTACAAACGTAGTGAACAGCTCCTGAATTTTCAGGAATATATCTAGAAAAATTTCCCAAAATTTAACTAAACAGTATGACGACTGCAAAGAATACTTCTGCGGAAAAAAGTCGACATCGGCCTACGTGTCCTTTTACCAAGGACAGTTTCATTTGTTAGGATCTTTTGAGTATATTACAGATCCGGAAATATCGTTGATTCAGAGATCAGCCGTCTGGGCTCCACAGCCCTGTGTGTGTACTCTTTACCTTCGCAACTGTCCATTGCTTGCTGCTCCAAAAAGTGGCTAATCATTCGTCTGACAAGTTAGCGTGAGAGTCCGTGACTGTAGTGACGTAGATTTGCTATTGGTTCACAGTCCTCAAGTAGAGAAGTTTCATTAATTATGACTAGATAGGGTGGTTTGTCGCGGGAAAACTTGACTGTCTGCTGGGTTTCGACGCATGTTCAGCTTACCAGATGGTTACTGGATTTGTCTTGTACGTGAAGCTGTTGTCCTATTTGACTGAGTCGATAGGAAAACAGTTTTTGTAATATTTGATGCCGCATATTGGTCTGCAGACAGCTAGGTTGTGTCAGACGTGCATCACCCATACATATGTGTTGAAATTTACTACAGTGTTTTCAAGGGTATGTTGGCACAAAACATTTCCGCGATATACCAGCATCTCTAATCATGACAAGGGGTACGCCAATTTCGCAGATAGGCCTATATTGTAGGTAAAGTTGAATGCCAAGAACAAATTCTTCACTGACAAGCTTGTGATAAGCCGACGGTTATCGTGAGACGCATTTGACTACTGCTAGCCAGTAGTAAATAAGGAAATATGTATAGAGTCCCGGAAATTTTGCGGATTCAACTGAGGACAGGTTGTATTTCTAAGTCATGTACATGTTGGAAACTTTTTCGAACGGGTCATTGTTTACTAAATGTGACCTTCAGGACTCCAAACCAACGGCGGACATGCATTAAAACACTCATGGACTCCCGTGCTACATTGTCAAATGTTCAAATGCTCACTCCTTGTAGCAGCAGCCAATGTACAAGTAGCTGAGGACAGAATGTACATAGGACTGTAGAATCCAGCCGGTTGGTTGATGAACCCGCGAAATATCCGCGACTCTATTTATATATCGCGTGCTACCCACTTGTACGGTTAGAAGCCAATGGATAATGGAGTGTAGCCAGTACGTGTATAGTAGTTAGAAATATAAGCTGCTGCTAGATGAAAACACGTAATTGAGGCACCTCTGTGACCCAACCGCGAAAGTAACGAATATGTACAGAAGATTGAAATTGAGCATCTTTACAAATAAATTCGTCAAATTTCCTGGTCTCTAATAATTAACATAATATACTGTTCGAGCACAAGTTTTAATTCCTTATAGTAATGTATTCTACAGTAACACAGTACCAAGCACCTCCTAACTTTAATACGTTACTACGATAAGATTGTGCATCGACATGTTATCTTTCTTGTATTATTTTAATATTTAAGCTGTTATCACATAACCAACACAGATGCGACTTGGCCTCTGGAATACTAAAAGCAAAATATATCCGCCAATCAGCACCGAGGTTTTTGTGACGTCACATCACCAAAAATGACGGAAGCGACGCGAATCCCAAACAGAACTTATATCAATTTTATTCGAGTCGAAATTTAATTTTGCAGCCCACGTGCTGGCGAAACTGGTGAGTTTAAATGAAAGATATTTGTTTGTTGACATAAGCAAATCATAGTCTTATTGAGAAAATGTGTAATTGTATTTATTTTCACATTTCGGAATGACATAAGGTTATTAAAAAACGAGAATTTCTAGTGTAGCATCGCTTTTGTTGTATCGGTTCTGCCGTGCCGTTGTTATTCCGGCATTGCGGAAGAAAATGTATGCGTGCCAAGAACTCATTGGCACGTTGACATAAAAGTACCCCATTCAAACCTAACACCGTCAAACTCTGTGCGCAAATTTAAAAATGTTATCTTTACCAGCTTATAAATCGCAAAGTTTTGCCAGGCCATTTTGCGTTTCCGTATCCAAAGCGTGGAATCAGCTCCCAGCAGAAATAAGGACCATAACTTCAACATTGGACTTCAAAAACCATTTAAAAAGAAAGTAATTTTCAAGAAACAATCGTAACTTGAAAGTTCTTGCTTCCCAAAGTTGTCTTATATTTATGAAATACTACCTGGCCGGCTGCGGCGTTGCTCGCATGAAATTATGTAATGTAAACAATAACTCTGGATAAAATATGTGATGAAAGCATTTAACAGCTAGCGTACTCAATAACAGTGAACTATAAATTGTCTTAGCTCAGTGTAAAGAGCGCGCGCAATATGCTCGTATGATGTCATAGTAATTTCCATCGCAAAGTCTTGCACGGGATACGAACCCGTAACCCCACCCCTCCCACACCACAAACGTTATACAATACCTGAGTAAATGCTTAAAGGCAGGCCGTGATAATTCTATCGTATGTACAGGCTACAGTCCAAAGAGGTTTTATTTATGAGCAGGTTGGCAAAAGAAACGACTGTTGAATTATTTATCCGTGAGCATTCTCTTCTTTCGGGAAACTGTAACATTTTACTGCTTTTCAAATCCTTATTTTTCGAATTTTATGAAATCATGAATTTGATTTGTAGATATTTACATAAGCTTAATTCTTGTCAAAAAAAATTATCTCGATATCTCAACGGGTAAAGCAAAAAACATTTAAATTTTTCCACTGGTTTAGGAGATAAGTGGGATTAATTAAAAAACACGTTTTATTTTTTAAGAGCTTTCAAGGACGAATTTCGAAAAATTGTAAAAGTACTTTTTAGATATTTACGTAAGCATAGTAAAAAAATCACCTTTCTATCTGAAATGGTTAAGGAGAAATCACGGATTAATGAAAAACACATTTTACGGCTTTTCACCCCCTTAATTTTCGAATTTTGCAAAATCGAAAAATTTGCGAATATGCATTTCTTTGGGCAATATCATGAAGTTGAAAAATTTATGATAGTATTCCCGGTTAATGAGATATCAAGGATTATTTAAAACACATTTCACCCCTGTTCACTCCCTTAATTATCGAATTTCGAAAAATCCTTTCTTAATGGGTGCCTACGCAGCAAGTGGAAGCTTCCCTCAAAATTTCATGGTTCTATGTCCAGTGGTTTGGGCTGTGCGTTGATGAGTGAGTGAGTGAGTGTGTCAGGACACTTAAGTTTATATATTAAGACTAGCCGGCCGGCTGCGGCGTGCCCGCGTGAAATTAGGTAATGTAAACAGTAACTCTGGATAAAATATGTGATGAAGGGATTTAACAGCTAGCGTACTCAATAACAGTGAGTTATAATTAACTGTCTTAGTTCAGTGTAAAGACCGCATGCAATATGCTCGTATGATGTCATAGTAA
The DNA here is from genome assembly GCA_003012365.1 of Medauroidea extradentata. Classification (NCBI taxonomy): domain Eukaryota; kingdom Metazoa; phylum Arthropoda; class Insecta; order Phasmatodea; family Phasmatidae; genus Medauroidea; species Medauroidea extradentata. Next base: position 119,939 of record PNEQ01050904.1, read on the forward strand.
TTCCCATCGCAAAGTCTTGCACAGGATACGAACCCGTAACTCCACCCCTTCCACACCACAAACGTTATACAATACCTGAGTGAATGTTAAAGGCATACCGTGATAATTCTTTCGTATGTAGTGGCTACAGTCCAAAGAGGTTTTATTTATGACTAGGTTGGCAAAAAGAAACGACTGTTGAATTATTTCTCCGTGATCATTCTCTTTTTTCGGGAGACTGTGACATTGCTTTTCACCTACTTAATTTTCGAATTTCATAAAAACCTGAATTTAATTTGTAGATATTTACATAAGCTTCATTCTTATTTTAAAAAAGTCATCTCGATATCTCAACGGGTATAAGCGGTACAGATGATTATTTGAAATCATAATTTTTTTAACAGCTTTCAAGGACGTATTTCGAAAAATCCTGAAATTACTTTTTTTTATATTTACGTAAGATTTACTTTAAAGCAAAAACCATTTCAATATTTCCACTGGTTTAGGAGACAAGTGGGATTAATATTAAATACACGTTTTATTTTTTTAAGAGCTTTCAAGGACGAATTTCGAAAAATTTTAAAAACCCTTTTTAGATATTTACTTAAGCATCATTTTAAAGAAAAAATCATCTCACTATCTGAAATGGTTTAGGAGAAATCACGGATTAATGAAAAACACATTTTATGGCTTTTCACCCCCTTAATTTTCGAATTTTGCTAAATCGAAAAATTTGCAAATATGCATTTCTTTGGGCAATGTTATGAAGTTAAACATATGTATGATAGCATTCCCGGTTAATGAGATATCAAGGATTCTTTTAAGACATATTTCACCCCTTTCACCTCCTTAATTATTGAATTTCGAAAGTCTTACTGGGTGCCTACGAGGCTAGGGGAAGCTTCCCTCGAAATTTCATGGTTCTGTGTCCAGCGGTTTGGGCTGTGCGTTGATGAGTGAGTGAGTGTGTCAGGAAACTACATTTTATATATTAAGATTAGTAACGATTAGTTTTATTTTGATTTAAACATGTCATTCTAATTTAAAACAAAAGTTGTTACTTAAAAATGTTTGCACTACATAATATGTTATTAGAATCTAAGTAATTATTTAATTTTAAGTAATATAAATTTTTTGTTACATCAATTTTTTTTCCTAGAAATAGACTTAGCTGCATTTTTAAAAATAAGTTTCATCAGTTTACCATTTTTGATATTTTTAATTTGTAATTATAGAGATCGGAAAAATTCGCGGGTTCACTAACCTGAAGGCTAGCCTCCAAATATGTAGGTGCACTTAATCATACATCACCTACTCATTGGCTGTTCGTTGACACGGTGATAAGTTGCTGCATTAGTTACAGTTCTATTGTTGGCTCAACGACTTGCAAAAGTTTTCGGGTAAGTCGAGGACCAACTGCGAAAGTGATGCGAGTTTATAGTCGCTGGAATCCTAGCTTGTGCCAAAAAAATGCGAATTTTTTCGGTCCCTTTATAATCTCTAATAACCATGGTTAAATGTAAGAAAAGGCGTATGCCTTAATTTCGCGATGTAAAACACAGTGGCGGCTCGTGGGTTGTTGCCAGGTGGTGCTGCAGATAGTCGGAACTGTACACTCTTGATGAACGCGCCGTAGACCAACGACCATGCAATATTTGCCTGCTACTAGATCTTTTGTGACCACTCAGTAGTAAGGTGATACTGCACATCAGCGTGTCAGCGTCTGTAGAGTCAGCCAGCGCACAACTCTTTACGGTAACTGCATGCCCTACCGGGTAACAACCCACGAGCCGCCACTGGTAAAACCTAAGACGTAAATAAAACGAACATATCTTCTTGCTGAGGGACTTAAGACGTGTTACAGAGAAGGCCCCGACCATGAACCTGATCAACATGGACGCGGAGAACCGCGTCGTGCTGAACGTGGGAGGCATCCGGCACGAGACGTACAAGGCGACGCTGAAGAAGATCCCTGCGACGCGACTGTCGCGGCTGACGGAGGCGCTCGCCAACTACGACCCCATCCTCAACGAGTACTTCTTCGACCGGCACCCGGGCGTCTTCGCGCAGGTCCTCAACTACTACCGCACGGGCAAGCTGCACTACCCCACCGACGTGTGCGGCCCGCTGTTCGAAGAGGAGCTGGAGTTCTGGGGGCTGGACGCCAACCAGGTGGAGCCCTGCTGCTGGATGACCTACACGCAGGTGAGTCTGCTAGCAAACACCGCGAGAATATGATCTTTGATAGAACTGTGCAATGGGAGTGCATGACTGGATATAGTTGCTTGGATATACTCCATTGCGAAATAAATGTCTGTCAGAAGAAAGGAATTTTATGTTGCGTATGTATCATGTTGATAGAGCATACTCTGCTTTTTTATGTTTCTGTTTTGTTTTTAGTTTTCTTTTGACAGTCATTAATTTCGCAATGGGGAATGTCCAAGCAACTATATCCAGTCACCGCAAGAATACTTGTCAGATCAAGACAGTACGTAAATACATGTCCTTCAGGAGGATATGCGAGGGTAGGGCAATACACTCCGAGAATAGACTTTGCACTGGGCCACCAAGGTTGTGCCAGACGGGGAGGGGGAAAGCGTCCCCACACCCCAAAAAATATTTATGTGTATTTTCCTCCCTCTCCTCAAATAAAGATCTAATTACCTATATTTACTTTAAATATCATCAACTCGAAATTGGTTTCCAACATTAATTCCTTAAGACGCGTAAAAATTATTACTGAAGATAGTAATATTTCTACCAGCAGTGTATTAAGGTAAACCTATCCTACTTCGTGATACGACTTCGAGCTTCAATAACAGAAATATGTTACACATTTTAATTGTGGTCTTTCATGTGATGAACTACACGTGCCTGCACTCTGTTGGTAACCAAGTGAATTTGGTATACACGACCATCCAAGTTTTGTGAATCCCGCAAAGTGGTTTATCACGGAATTATTATTATTTATTTATTTTAATTTTGAGGGGAATTAAACGTTAAATCGGTGACTGTACCAAAAATTCTACTTGCCTTGAGCTACAATTCAAGCGTAGCAACAGAGCTAGTAATGTATATTTAGGTCGCAGTCAATCGGGAAAATTACGAATATAAAAATTTTACCACACAGATTGAGGCGTAATTATAGGGTAACAGGTACATATATATGTCTGTATTGTAATTCAATGTAAATATAATTTGCTCTATAATCGCACATTTAACATTTGTCTTATTATAATAAATTTAAAAAACCGAAAAATAATAAAACTCAATACGGCGGTTTAAAGTTGTATCACCATATTTTGGTCAGTTTACCGGGTATGAAAACTTTTAAGCAGTCCCTAATTTGCAACTTGTAATGGACATTTTCCAGGGGGGAAGACTTCGGATCCCCCGATTTAAAGAGGTGATCGGCATGTTGGCCGCTGAACATACTTTACTTGTTCCCAGAGATTACCGTCTGCTATGCCCAGAAAAAATCCCATTGGCCAAAAGCCGTTTCGTTTATACCTAGTAATTACATGTTGATAACAGAAATCTGAAATAGCCCGTTATTGTAGTGTTGCAGTGAATTGAAACGTTGTTCTTGATATTTGTAGCATACATTTTTTATTTGCGGGGAGGAAATACCCATTTCGTCATTGTATGAACATTGTTTTCTTTTCGTAGATAAACAACTAGAAGATTTCGTAAAATAAACATTATTTAGATGCACTACATATTTGTTCGAGCACCGGGTAGGCGACGGCGTTAAGGATATTAGCGAATGAAAAATAGCGAAAAACTGCAAATGGTGCCTACTAGAGTGGCCACTGCTGTTGCCTACTTGAAGTTACGTGTCATGACAACAAAACTGGTAGCTGCAGCTGCGTTAAGAAAAATTTGTCAGTTTATAAATTCACGCACACTTTCAGAAAGTCAGCTACAGAACATGTGTTTTATGTCATATAGTAATCAGTGAGGGAAAGAAAGAAAATAAAAATTTTACTAAATATCTTGAAGTACTTATATTACTTATTTGACCTAGTAGTTGTTGTTTAAAGCGAAACAATGTCTAATTTTTAACGAAATTATTCATTTTTATGACACAATTGTTTTAAATTATTCTACAATCTCAACATGAAAAACTTTTCAAATTTGGTTCCATGTACCTCAGTTGTTGCTTGTATCCAGCTCCTTTATTGCTGTAAGAAATAACTACGTAAAATTTTATATGTTCCTTCTCGTAGCTGCGTAAAAATACGTTGCAGTGAGCTTCGTTAAAATTAACGGTACCTAACAATTTTAAAACCACATTATGCAGCTCAAAATGTTCAATAGGCTGCATTAAATTAGCACTGCAGCGAATCTTTAAAAATAAAGTGTCATGTACCAATTCACTCTTATAATAGGGGTCTTGAAAACTGTTAAAAATTACACGAGAAGAGTACAGATAAACGAAGGAATACAAGAAACAGAAGAAATCTGAGAAAACTCGTTGGCCAACGGTAACGTTAGCCACTTTTCTCGCTTGCAAAAGTATGTTAAAGGCGTCCCAGTGGCAAATAAATGTATAATTTTAATATGTGTACGATAAAGTATTAATTTCGTAGACATTGCTTGTAATTACATTTTCCGTTTGTGAACATTTTTACTCGCATTGTCCTCCCATACAGACGTGTCTAAGTCAAAATTTACAATTTTTTTGTTAAATGTGGAGTTTTAACTTAATTATATTGTTAAATAACTCACAATATACATAGTTAATAATTGCTTGAATCACTGAAACACCTAACACAAATCGCGCGAAATAAAATACTAAATAATGAACATTGAATTTAATACGTATGTAAGTATTCGTTATCATGTCTAGAGCATAAATAAGGTTTACATATTAACCTGAAACGTTATTATGTAAATTATTTGAAATATTTTTGAATTTTTTAGTTGTTACACGTAAAGTTATTATTATATGCTCTTTTATATAGTTCTACAAGAATTTCAACAATATAAAATTATCGCATCAGTAATAGATAGAGCTGGTAGACATATCACGTAAACGTAATGTTTCTGGAATAGTGAACGCTAATGTTACCAAGATCCAGCACTGATAAGGAACGCTGAGTGTGTAGCGAGAATCCGCGTGCATGCATAACACTGCACGTGCATAGACATACTGTATGAATATATTGTAACAAATATAGATGTAGCACAATTTCTAAACGCTTTACAGCATAATAAATCAATGAACGCAACACAGAACCATAATTCGTTAAATGACAGTTACTGTTTCATAAAAAATGTTTATCACGGTAACATAAAATAGTAAACCAACCAAGAAAATAATTAATAAAAGTAGTGCACTTCTTAATATTTATCTCGCTCCCAGTAAATAGGTTTCGCTGAGCTTTTCCATACATCCGAATGAGCTTCTATCTTGGATGCATTGCAGGGTGTGCAATCGTACCAACTGTCACGACAAATCATTTTAAATATGCCGTCCGTATACTTTTAACCACCGCGCATTCTTACCATACTGTATTATTTATGTGAACTATGCTTTTTATATAGCTGGAATGTCTTCCAGTGTCTCACCTGAAGAAGAATACTCGTTTCAGGCACGGAAAGTTTTGAATACTTTTCATTCATTTTCATATTTTCGTGTCATCTTTTTTGGTTATATTCGTTGGTTGTTTTTGACGTCTTGCATTTGCTCTTCTCTTGTTGAATTATTTACTGTATACTTTCGATATTATCCACTGACAAGGAAATAATATCTCTTTCTTTTTAATTTTGTCGAGATGTACTTTCTGTGTCGGCTGGGGATTTTTTGTTCCATAAAGTATTAATACGGTGTCATTGTAGATGTAAAACAAGCTTCATATTATTTTTTTAAGATCTGTGCGCTGAATTTTTCTTTGTACACATTTGTCTAACTTTGTACCGAGTAGTTTCTGTTTTTTATTCGCCTCGTTCTGCTTAATAGTACGTATGGTAGATAAATAAACGCTGAAAACATCAATTGATTTATACGTTTTTTTCGAAGCCAATATGGATCAAATGTTCAATGACAATCCTAGATAATGGTATTTGCCAACTTTATGAGTAAATATTTATCTAGAATTACTAATTCGTTACGCGTGATCTCTTACGCCGCAGTTAAATGCACGAGGTTCCGGCGTCAGAGATTGTGCCTCAGAAGTTCGCAACACTGGAAACAATTTTGTTTAAAACGTTCGCTAAAACTATTGTCTAGGATTGCTGTTGTTTAGTTTTCGCAAATAGACTTCAAGAAACCTACTGTTATATATCAATGCTTGTAGTGTTGAATTATGTTCCACGCCCTCTTAATTGCCAACAATTAACGCATTCATTTGATTATAGTCGATTGTCTCGTATAGTACAATGTATAATGTCGATTACAAGATGCCCATAGAACACCAGTGCGTTTAATTTCAAGGAAATTGTCATCAGAATCCATACCAACAATCGTGATTTGTGTGTTATTTACATGAGATTTGGAACACAAAAATGTAAGTGACTTGCCAAAATGCGGTATCAAACATTATGCACAAGTAAACAAACATAGTTTTAAGAATTCTCAGGTAAACCGTCTCCAAGATATCCTTGCTGTACACTCCAAGCATAAGTTGAGTGGCTTTACAAGTAGGCATTACGCTAAACATAAACAACTGAACATAAGAAACTTTATGGGAGATCTTTAGAGACGGTATAATTTCCCTTAGAAGTTCACCTGAACTAAAGTGATACTTGGGTTTTCGTATAAAAAAACCTGGCGCAGTTTGTCAAGGAACTTACACAAAACCTGTATATAGGTTTTACACGGGCGTAAATTGTATGTTGCCTACATATCAGACAGATGACCTTCTACACTGAGTATACCGCATGGATGAGTCTAAAAACGCGCACCTGTGAATGTTCCAACAATACACGTGGTGGTTTACAAATGTGTCTTAATAAATCGCTTACATCGGATTTACGTTTCATATCGCTGTTTTACAGAAAGCTAATAGTTTTAATTTGTTAATAAATGTTTGTGTTTTAGACTTGGTATAATAAATAAAATAGTGAACATTTTTACCGTTACTTACAACACCGAAACACGTTTACACAATGATATAAACGTTATCTTAAGCGTGATGAGTAGAGATTATGGTATACCGACCCAATTTTTTGTGCCAACATACTTTTGAAAACGCTGCAATTTCTTGCAACATGCTTGGCATGGTGATATACGTCAGAAACAACGTATATCTCCACAGACAGGTAACAGGTATCAAATATTACAACAGCGAGATTCGTATTGGCTCAGTCAAATAGGGTAACTGCTCCACGTACAAGCGAAAGCCAGTAATCTTTTGATGAGCTGGACGTACTTCGAAATCCAGCAAGCAGTCAAGTTTTGCCGCGATGAAACACCGCTGGGATGATGATTTATCGCTGGAAATGTTGAAGGTTTGATAGGTTTCAATGTATTGTATTCATTTCCGCCTCTTTTATTTCGTTACTGGCGGGTTCCTATTGGACTGGGCCAATGCTAACACTAGCTCGTTATGACCAAAGATGATACAATGGTCCAGATGGAGCATGTCGCCGGGAATTGTAACCAAACAAACGCTTGATGCGGCTAAGGTTCATTCTACTACAGGTTAGAAATAAAATATTTTCTCTGATGGGAGAGTTTAGTGCCGGGAAAATGTCTGCCGCTAGTTTCGCTGCTATATCTAAGGTACCAGAAAAATACGGAATTGTTGTAAAATTAAATTTAAATGGGCTTGGTAATGACCACGGTCGTAGAAGAACAGGTCTGGACACTCGCCTGGATATTTGACCCCTTGTTGTTTGACTGTAGTTCACCAAGTTACCGACAATATTGTGTTTTATTGGCGCTGATGTTACGGCGGTCGGACTAAACTCCGCCCACTTCCTTTCCGCTAAGATAAACCATTTATCAAAACGTATTTTTTATCAATTTATGAAATGCTTTCTTCACTCACAAATTTAAGAAAAGGCTCCAGCAATCTTTATTTACTTTATAAATTTAACAATGGAAAAAAGTTGACGGAGTTTGAGTCCGACCGCCCGGTTTACAGCGCCAAAAAGTACGACATTCTCGGTAACTTGACGAACTACAGCCAAACAACAAGGGGGTCAAGCAAAATACATTGTTGGATAGGCGAGTGTCCGGACCTGTTCTTCCACGGCCGTGGTAATGACATAAGAAGGGGCCGGAAAACTTCGCGGTTTCAATGACCTGGATGTTAAAATGCACTGTCCTGTACATACTCAAGCCCCGACCATTTGTTCACCACTAACTGCTACTCAGTGGAACAACAGACAATGAACGAATAGACAGGGCTTTAATATGCATAGGACAATGAATTCTAGCCTGCAGGTCATTGAATCAGCGACAATTTCCGGCCCCTGGACATAAGTCGTTTAACTTGATTGTAAGGTGAACCAAGGCCAATTCCGCGTTTTAAATTATCGACTTTATGTAACTAAAAATACAGGAAAGTTCCGTGCTTGGTCAGTTCGTACCCATTACAGATACCAGCGCTCAAGCGGCAGAAATTTCCCCTATGACAAACGTTTAACATTGATCTTTCTAACCTGTGGTAGAATTAACCTTAACGTGGCTATGAACAATATGGCCGACTAATTTAAAAATTGAGAAAATATTAATAGGAGGTGTGTAAAAAGGACAAAATACAGAGTTTTCAACCTAAAACATCGATTAAATAGAATAATACATTCATTTACCTTAAAAATACCAGTCTGATGTGTACTTTTGAGGTTAAATCAGAATGGCGGCTGGCTAATTTGCTGACTACCTCTCACTCCTTCTTGGCGTCACTCCTCTCGCGTGAATTACGACGTTATGCTACCCAGGTGGTTATAACCAAACGTCTGTGACTCTTATATAAACAGCTAAACGATGCCACGTAACCATCGTCAATCTTACTTGCAGTGGCGGCTCGTGGGTTGTTGCCAGGTAGGGCTGCAGTTGCCAAGAGCTGTACAGGGTTGTGCGCTGGTTGACTCTACAGCCACTGACACGTTGATGTGCAGGTGCCCCTTACTACTGAGTGGTCACAAAAGGTCTAGTATCCGACAAATATTTCATGGTCGTTGGACTACGGTGCGTTCATCAAGAGTGTACAGTTCCGACTATCTGCAGCCCCACCTGGCAACAACCCACGAGACGCCACTGCTTACATGGTGCAGTACGCTACACTAATTTGGAGAATACGCTGTCAGAAAATATTCTCGCGACTGTCCACCATCTCTAATCATCACCAGAGATGGTGAAAATTCGCGAGAATCTCTTCTACCACAGTATTCTCCTGTAGTGTACTGCACCTCGTGTGACTGGCCGATAGTTACATGACACAGTTAAGCTGTTCACGGACAAATCACAGAAGTTCAATCGTAGAACACCAGAATTATCATTGGCCCAGTCAAATAGGAACTCACCAGAAGAAAGAAGTCGTAAATGAATCCGTTATATTAAAGCCCAGTAAACAATCAACACTAACCATTTCTGATTATTAGGGCCACGAACTCTTCGCGAAAAAGAGTTTTGCCTCCGTTTGTTTCAGTGTCTTATGTTCACATCTGTAATTCTGCTCCGTAGACAGTGACTGGATGTTTTAACGCTTGCGTGTCTTGAGGTTCTACCTGCAAATTACAGACGTGAGGGTTTTGCTGTAGTCTTATTCTTACCAGCACAGTCAAACGAGAGGCATTACTTCACAAAAACACATTGCCGGTAGCCATGAAACATAGCTGAGGATGTCCACGCAAGGCATTGAAACAAAGTGGGGCATTATTCGTTTTACGAAAAGTTCATATCCATACCGTTGATGGGCATTGCGGTGATGGAATGGTCAGACAGCTCGCATATCATCTCGACAATTCGGGTCCTATTCCCGGTGCGGTCTTGAGATCATTTCCGATTTCACAACAGCAGAAGCTCACAATTTTGCTGACGAGACTTCTTGAATATTTTGCATTTCACTGCTGTTCCATGTACTCATCTCACTTGATACTCGCCAGTGTTGAACATCTATCAAGTAAGTATGATTAAATTAAATTTTACGCTTTTGTTGCATTTAAAATGTCATTTCTGCATTGTCGCGGAAAAGTCAGTGTTGATTTTTAAAAGACTTGCAAACAATTTCCCTCAGTTCTTTAGCTTCTTGTCTGCTGTAAACCGACATTAGCGCAATTTTAATTACATGCAAGTTTTTTATTTATAATTTGTTTCAGTTGTCACGCACGTTTAATAATCCTAGAATGGCACGCTGAAAAAACTATTTTGTGGCAGCTACAAAATATTTTGGGTATATTTATCCTACAGTTTTTATTTTGTAATCACCACAAAAACATTTTGTTAGAGCTACTAAAATATTGTGGCCACCACAAAATTATTTTGTAGGTACTAAGAATAATTTTGCAGGGAAGACTTATTGCACAATTTTTCTTTCAGTGCATTTTTTCTATTAATACCGTATAGTATTACTATTCCTCTAAATTGTTTTTGTAAAATTTGGTTTTCCTGCACGTAGTTAACGTAATTCATTTTGTGAGTTTGTATTCGATCGATAGGGAGTACTTTTTCCAGTGTTCATTTGATTTAATATTTTTAGTTTAAGAAATGTGTACATACATTTCGGCTAGTATTAAAACTGGTTTATGAAACACATAGAAACATATTATTTTACGCATGCTCCCTAATACAGTTTTATCATTAATCTCATCAAACCACAAAACAAACTTCCAAGCAAAATAACACGGACAGTTATGGTTGGTGACTTTTAAGGGTGCGAATGATAGCAACGGAGGGATTACACAGGGAATACATTTTTTTTTTTTCGCATATTCACCATCTCATGTGAGATATCGGAAACAATTTTGTTTACAATACTAATTGTAACTTGCGCTTGATTTACTTAATCTATTTATTTAATTACTTGATCAAATGATTGATCGATAAACTTTCAAATATTTTTCTTGAAATTAATGTATTAAATTTACTAAAGAAAAATGTGTTTTATACATTGTTTCTAGTTTCAAGTATTGAACTAAACTCTTGTAACAAGATAAAAAGATTTACAGTGCCTAACAACAGTTTAATGAGTTTACTTAGTCCATCGAAGAGGAGATTTCAAAATATTTTCTAAAAAAAAACATCTAAGTAAACCCGTCACCATTCCTAGAGACCGGTAAGTTAAAATACTAAATTCATAATATTTAGGTGAAGAACGTTACGATTGCTAACACATAAAATAACAGGTCCAGTTATTTTATATTATAATTATCATTAACTCCACAATGAATTTCGTTACAAATTTTACATGGTAATCGGAAAGGACTTCGAACTAATTTTTTTTTGTTCTAGACATTTTTATAAGTAACGATTAATTTATAATAAGAAACATTTTTTGGGACAGTTGCATTTTGAATTTCACCGCATATATTAATAATAAGCTTGTTGCTTAACTACAATTTAAAAACAGTCGCTATATTCGGGTAGTTATAACGTGTATGATATAAATTAGTAATCCACGCGTAAAAGCCTTATATAGTTCTTTTGTTCACAAGTATCGGATACTGTGGGAACGTTCACTTTAAAAATTACATATAAAAGACAACAGAAACACCTACAGTTTTCATGAATGCTTAATGTTATAAATATTCAAGTATTTTTCTTGTTTTTCTAGATGGACCCAAAATCACAAAACTAATACTTTTGGACCGACATATTTTTTTTTTTGTTACAAGCTATATATTCCTGCAATTATTAATTCATAGATATATTATCTGTACGTAATGGTAAACATACATAGTTCCAAATTCATTTTACTGTGTAAAAACTTCAAAAGCTAAGTGTCTCATCTATTGTCGTAACTTTAATGGCTCTGTATTAGATAATGTTATCTTCGCGAGCTTCCAAGGTTAGCATCTGGATTCTTTCTAGTGCTCTTTGTGAAGTAAGTTACTCAGAAGAAGAGGACCAAGTTCCTGTAGACAACGTGCTGTAATTTACTAACATATAACCGGCAAATATGACTGCATTCGTGTTAATATTACTGTATATTAGGTGTCATATTCAAATACAATTTTTTTGTGTTATTCCTCTGACTACAATGAATGTATTTGATATAAAATAATTTAGTATAGAGATATTTTCAACTTATAAGATGCAATTCTTACATAAGAAAGTTTTTAATTGTAAAAATGCGTTTTAAGTTATTTTAAATTGTTTTGATACCTTCATTTTACTGAGTTTTTAGTAGGATGTAACAACAAAGACAATTATACTAAAAAAAATTGCCACTAAACAGACTGAATTTTCATTTTCATAATCATATCAGGAAATGATTTGGACATTTCGTACCGTAGGTAGCAGAAAAACGTTTCCCGTTCTTTCCTGAAGCACGGGGCAGTTCAGAGATATTAGCGGTTGAATAAAGAATAATGACACTCGAACGTATTTGAGAATAAGTGGTTAAAAGTTATTACCTCTATATTCTGTATATTTTTTAATGTTGTGATATTTTACCTTGTACCAGACCATTCGCCTCCTACCAAGGCGATCCGGGTTCGATTCCCGACGGGGTCGGTCCCCGGATTTTCGCATGTGGGAATCGTGCCGGACGATGCCGTTGATCGGCGTGTTTTCTCGGGAATCTACTGTTTCTCCCTCCCTTATCGTTCCGGTGTTGCTCCATACTCACCTCATGTCACCCCCTCACCCGCGCTGAAGATCTCGATGTTAAGCGCTGACTAAAATCTCTCACTCACTGAGGTCTTCATTGGCAATAATCTAACTTGTTGCCGGCCAGATAACCCACCTCCGATACGCCTTACTCGCCGGCGGTAACTCGGACGGGTCGAGTTAACCCGGGATATCCCGTACATAATCCTGGCCGCATTAGCCTCGATTGTAAACGGCGCCATCCGCTCCGGCGTCAGGGCGCGTGTACTTTGCGCTTCCCTCCTCCCAAGTTGTCGGTTAGGGATGGGGTGGAAGTCGCTTCCTTGGGCCGAGAGGGTCGATTGCTCGCCTCGACTCGACCAATCAGCGCCGAGGTATCGATTCCCTCCCTCCAGGGGGTGAACACCTGTGCCCGTCTCGTTATCGCGGCCGATAATGAAGGCAGGGCACCGTTCTCCTGGCTATCCTCTGGCCAAACCAAACATACCTTCCTCCCTTGTTTGTAAGCGCTCCGGAACAGCTATGCGATACTCAATGCGAACACCCAGCAGATAGTGGCGTTCATTGCACGTGTCCAATTATATCTGAAAATTACAATCCAGCCATTGCAGTGGTACGGTTAATTATACTACTCGTTATGAAGTTCAGTGTTCAAGGTTTTGCAGCAGACAATTTCCACTGATAGTTGCAGTTTCCTGTTTTAAAAAAAGATAATGAAACGTGCATAACCGTTTCTGAATACAACCACAAGGCTGATATAAATTTATTTTGTCAGTAAAATGTCAATCAAGTGACTTTCCTCTTAATCTATCCCAACTAAAGTTAATTACATTACACGTAAATTAACTAATCGCACAAAACTTCCTATTTTAAAAAAATATGTCATCAGAGGGCTTTAAATAATTGTAGAGTGTAAATGGTAAAAAGAACAAATCGAGTTTGTTACATCAACCTGAAATGCACGTCGTTGCGGATGTAATGCTTTTAAAATTAAGTTTCAAAAATTTACCAGATATATTCTATGAGCATTTCAAAATCGCCGTTCCCATATGTCCTTAGGCTCTTCAAGCGTTGTTTTTCCCTTTTATGCAGAAACATATTTTTGGCACTTAGCTCAACTAGAATTTCCACTATACAATTATGTATCTTACTATTCTACTATCGTATTTGTTCTATTTATTTGCTTAATTATTTAGGTTCTCTCTTTTTTATGTATGTTCATGTGTTTGTACATCTAAAATATAATAGATTGTACTGTAACGAAACCAATATTATTGTGGGTTTTATTTATATATTTGCTGTTACAAATTTTATTGTTTGGTGGGTTTCACTCAGATGGGGACAGTCGTCCATCCTCGGCGATTGAGCCAGGCATCCAAATGGCCTCCTATCCCCGTCCTCTGTGACTTGTATGATGGTATCACAATGCCGCGACAGAAGCGACGCAAACGCCGCGACACGAAAAACAAAAGACGTCGGCAAATCAACGCCGAGCCTTCTGTGAAAGAAATGGCAGACACAACGCAAATTCCAAAAATAAAGTTTATCCTAAACCTGCTTTTTGAGTATTTACGTAAGCTACATTTTGAAGTGATAACCAAATATTTATCCCGAAGGATTCTATAGATATCGATAGTTAATCGGAAACACGTTTAAGGTCTTTTCACCCCCTTAAATATTGAATTTCGAAAAATCCTTAATGCATTTTTATGAGTATCCTATTGAAGCAAAAATCACGATGATAAGCAGTTTGGTTCGAGCTCTATAGACGTTTCTTCGGAAACACATTTCATCCCTTTTCACTCCCTTAGAAGTCGAATATTGAAAAATCCCTTTTAATGCTCGCCTAAAACCTGAGGGGAAACCACACAAAAAATTTCACGATTCTAGGTTCAGTGGCTGCAGTTGGATATGTCAGTCAGTAAAGTAAGTCAGTCAGTGTTCATTTGTATATGTATATATACACATATATACATATATTTGTATGAAACAGTCGATTGGGTATTCCAGTCATTCGCTCGACATCTCACCTTAAAACAGAGGCCAAGGCCGACTACTCTTCCAGTTATTGTAATTGTGTCTAATTGTAAATCACCGTACCTAATGACGTAGTTATTGACGAGATGTACAGCCCACTTAGCTTAACTATTGAGCATGTATTTTGTAGTTATCATTTTCGTGAGTGACCGCTTTTAGACTTTCAACTACTCCAGAGTAACATAATATATGGATTACATTCACTTCACCATTACGTTATTAGCTCGTTAAACCAGATTTCAATGACATAGCCATCGGTTTTTCAAAGTGTAATTTCTGTCATATTATGGGCTAAGATAATGTATCGATGTTAGGATGATATTAAAGAAGACATAAAATCTTCGAAAAGTGCATCTCACGAAACTACTCAAATATTAACACGTTATATAAAAAATCTTAGTTACTAGGCAAAAAACGAATACTTAAATATACATCCAAGCTAGTTAATTGTGGTCTGCCCTAAACCGTCGAAATCAATTATACCAATCATTAAATAATATATATAACTACGTAAAATTTTTAACTATACTAAAAACAATTTTGCCATTATTTCAAATTTATGGTACAGTGAAACGTAAAATTTTAGGCTGGAAATACACAAAACCCACTTCCAAATACTGGCTTACTTTCTTCGCTTACTTCCGCACTCTCTTCAGCCAGAAGCAATCCTATTCTCTTGAAATGCTAGGACACCACTAACTCATCGCGGAAAGCCATGTCCCGAATTCCGTGACCTCCAAAACTTCCAGAATCAGATTCCTTCACGTAATAAAGTTTTCTCTGCCGAGCTGCTCGAAACAATTACTCCGGTCTCTCGACTGTGTTTCTGCTCTCCCCTGGCCCAGAAAGACGATCGTCGAGGAACATAATTAAAAAAGAAAAGGAAGAAGCCTCGCTTATTGCCAATGAAGCTAAGAGAGGCGAGAGAATGTTGTTATCAAGTTTCATCCCCTTGAATGCCTTGCCTCAGCCGGCGAAGCTCCTGGGGCGACGCCTACCGATGGCGGGTTGAACTAAATTACAGTTCCCAGTAAAGAGATGTTGGTCGTCACTTAAAGCAGTCGCCTGCCTCACTCTCCAAATACGTTGCAGTGTGTTCATAAACAGGTTTCTTCTATGAAACAATTCCACGTGTGCCCATTGTGCCGACGTACGAATAGAAAACACACTTCAGATAAGGTCGGAACCTCATTTTTAGACACTATGCTCATTAAAACACTGTTTCTAAGCCCTCCAACATGGCTAAAAATGGCCTTTTCAAACTGCCGTACTTCAAAATGTACTAACCGGATGTATGTGAAACTCAGATTGCGACCTGCACTGAACTTAGCTGCAGACTTTCCACCAATAAATGTATATGGCCACCGCTTAGTGCCTCATAGTAAAAACGGGTCGGCGGGAACCTTGCACGATATTTCAGAACTTGACTCGTTGAGGCGATGCGGCATTTGATGCACGCTTCAAGTTCGCTCTTATGTCGCCGTCATTTCTGAGCCTCTAACACGCAAGTAGTTCGCGCCCTTAAATAAGTTGGTGCGTCAGAAGCCAACTTTGAATTATTGTAATCTATATTTTTTGGTTATTTAGAAACACTTATTTAAAGTGTAACATTATGTCACTCTAGTAAAATACATAACCTTGTTATAAACTCATTATTTCGTAACATCTGACTAATATTTTGTAATGGAAACAGTTAAGAAATCTAAATAAATTCTCTAGAGTAATGTGGCGAGCAAGTGAGTTGTGCAGTGCAGTTTGGAAAAACTACGCATATTTTTTTTGGAAAAACGGTAACCGTATAAATTGTGTCAAATTTAATTAGAGGCACGCGTCGTTGTGGAATTAAGTGTATTTGTACAGAAAAAATATCATAGGTGACAAAGCAAAATCGTTTAAAAATAAATAACACCCGCAAAAGTGCAAAATAAATAACAATTAGTCTAACTAAAGTAAATACCGGCCGAAACGTGTGTAACATCAAAATACCTCTCTAAGAATATAAAATTATGTCATAATAAACGCACGTATTAATATAAATAGCAGCACAATACCCAGTTGTACAAATAATTAATCAACACAGTTGAATTTACAATACCAATGTGCATTTTGTCAGAAATCATGAAATATTTTATCTCTGTAATTACATAAATTAGTAATTGAAACTTAAATAAAATATAAAAAAAAATTTATTTCAGACGGTACTGCAAGTGTTCCATGACTAGTTCATAGTAAGATAGGATTTTAAATAACTGATGTCTGAGTCAGCAACGTAAATAATTAAATGTCAAAATATTGAAACTTTTTATCATTATTAACACCTTCTCATTTACGATATTACTTTGAACTTAATACAAGTCAACATAAAATTATTTATAATGTTATCAACACATTTTTATCATCTCTAGTTTTCGTCAATTTGTTTGTCTGTTCGGTAACAATGAGCTAGGTAGGGTAACTATGACATAAAGTTGAAACTTTAAACCATAACTTAATTTCCGTACAATATAAAAGGAAAAAATTTAAAACAAAATTACTATTAAAAAATAAACGGTAGGTTTCGGGTACAGGGCTAATCACGTTTTTAAAACATAGGATTGCAAAATTCCACTCACACAAGACTAAAAAGCAGATAATAATATTAAATAAAAATATTAAAATACCAAGTTTTAAAATGGAATAAAAAGTACAAAATAATACATATAATATGCAAATACTTACAACATATAAAACTAAAAAAATGTGGGCATAGACACTATCTGTCGTTGAGCAAACTACCACAGTTCATATCATTTGCGAAACAATAATATTGTCAGTGACTAAAGTGAACAACTCATTCGTTAATTAATTATTTTATTTACGTCTCAAGTTTTACACGGCAAAATTGAGGCGTACACATTTTCTTACATTTAACCATGGTAACTACGCATTATAAAGTTATTAATTAATTGAACATATCAAAAATGGCAAACTGATTAAATTTGCGTTGAAAAATGCAGCTAAGTCTATTTTTAGAAATTTAATTGCTTTGACATTAAATAAATTTTATATAAAAGAATACAAATTTAAAGAATTTTTATGACTTAAATTATAATAACATTTGATCTAGTACAAACATTTGAAAGTTACAACTATTGTTTCAAAATAAAGTGACATACAAACGGACAGGCAAGAAAGTTTCAAGTTTATTGTTACCGAACAAATAAACAGACAAGAACGTGAGTTTATAAAACATAATAAAAACATTTTTTAAGTAAAACACGTGCGCTGTTTAAAAAAAGGAGTGGGAGACAGTTTATGATAAATGTGTGAATAAGTCTGACAGCACGGATGCAAGGAAGCGTGCAGAAGCAATGGATCTCCATCAACAAATGGAATTGCGGGAAGAGGCATGAAGTGCTGGGGAGGCCAGGACTGTCGAGAAATAAAAGAGAACCAATTTTACTTCACTTCTCTGTGGAGTGAGGCAGGAGAAGGAAGACCAAAGTGAAGCTTCTTGATAATTAAACCCGCGGAGTCGAAGCTTAGAGCGGGGGAGTGAGAGATACGGCAACCAAACCGCTGAGAGCTGTGAGTTGAAAGTCAACTGGAAAGCTCTACTTTACGAACGCCTGTAAATGAAAAATAATCTGTTATCTTCTTATAATAATGTTCTTACTTGTTATACACTCAACATGAAAATTTTTAAGTATAAATCCGGATATTTTAAGATAATTTTCATTTAAATATTTAAATGAACATACTAAAACATGATTATATTATAATCAGCCAAGATATATTAAAAAATTTACTAGTTGTTTATTAAGGTATACTAAGATTTAAAAAAAAAAAACGAGTACGCCACTGGTACACATAGGTATAGTAGTACACTTAACATGCAACTCGAAAACTGCAGACAATTTTCTGGCGAAAAAAAAATTCGTATGCTCAAGGTGTACACTCTTCACTGATAACGCAAAATATGTCAACCATACTTAAAAACCATTATGCGTGCCCGAATATTAAGATGCCTATGTGCAGGAGGTAATTTCCTGAATTGTATGCGCAGAGACAGTGGAACGATAGGGTTCAGCTTGTCACAGTCGACGGCAACCGCTTGGCTTCAATTCGCAGCGTGCCGAGCTAGCATGTGCTGTTTTCGTGTTACTATTACTATTTTTCTATGTGACTAAACGACGGCCCTTCTATTTTATATCTGGAAAGGTTGTTGTAAGGTCCAATGAATGCTTCCAGTCTTATGACATACAAATCGAGACCTATATTTTTGTAGCTACAACAGTCTAAAAAAAGAAAACAAGGAGCATGTGTTATTTTTTTATCGATTCTTGCAATGGGGACAAGTTACAAACTAAAAAATTATTTAGTACATACGCTATTGCAGCAAATGGTGTGTCACAGAAAACTAGGGAATTCGCACAAACAGGCAAGTAAACAAACAAAATGACTTTGTCTGCAACTTGCAAACGTAGGTAAAAACGTACAATTCCACAAGGAATTCAGTCAGTGATTTACAAGAAAATAGCACAAGTACCCAAGCACCAAAAAACAAACCAAGGAAAAATAAATAATTAACTCAGATTATTCCACAAAAAGTAATCCCGTCAGTTAGTACGAAATAACAGACAAAAAATTATTACAACAAACAGACAAAGCAAAACGAACGACCAAAACTAAAGGCAGACGGAATTCAGTCAGTCCCCCTCCCCTTATTTTTTTTTAACCAATTCGATTTTTGTAGAGGAGATGATAACGATTTAAATTATATGTATGAGAAGAACTATGTACACCTTCAGTACGAAAGAACAGACAAAAAATAATAAGAACAAACAGACAAAGCAAAATGAAAGACAAAAACTGAATGTTTACGACACAGCAGAAACACATCTTTGGTTTTCTGTGACACACCACTTCCTGCAATGGCGTATGTCTAAAATACGTCTTTAGTTTGTATGAAACATGTGTTCCACAAAGAGCAAAACCACTTTAAGTTCAGGTTAAACTAACAAAAAAAAACGAGTTTTTTAATAGACAGCAGTCACTTAATCTACAGAAACGCTCTCTGCAGGTCCAGACCTACATTACGTTGCATAAAAATATACTGATACATTGTAGTAATTTTTGTGTGTGGCTTTGCAAATAATGTCTTCTATATCCTCTCATTGTACAGTAGGTACGAGTAACTGCACGTTAATAAGTACAGCAAATTAATTTCAAAATACCTTAATTTATTACTTTTTTTACTTTGACGCAATGAGATTATTACAATTATGTAGAAAATACTGTACAAAGTAATAATTATTGAAACAAATGTTGGTTCGCAATGACGAAATATTAGAACTAACTTTCTTACGCGTTAATATTTAATTACTAATAATTTCTGTAGCAGAAAACTTATTTCGTTACGGATGTTATTTCATGTTTCACAAGTATATTGTTACTAGCTGGCCGGCTGCGGCTTTGCCCGTGTGAAAATATATAATGTAAACAGTAACTCTGGATAAAATATGTGATGAAGGCATTTAACAGCTAGCGTACTCAATAACAGTGAACTATAAATTGTCTTAGCTCTGTGTAAAGAGCGCGAGTAATATGCTCGTATGAAGTCATAGTAATTCCCAGCGCAAAGTCTTGCGCACGGGATACGAACCCGTAACCCCATCCCTCCCACGCCACAAACTTTATATAATACCTGAGTGAATGCTTAAAGGCAAGCCGTGATAATTCTTTCGTATGTCCAGACTACAGTCCAAAGAGGTTTTATTTTTGAGTAGGTTGGCAAAAAGAAGCAACTGTTGAATTATTTCTCCGTAATCATTACCTTTTTTCGGGAGACTGTAACAATTTACTGCTTTTCACGTCCTTAATTTTCGAATATCATAAAATCTTGAATTACATTTGTAGATATTTACATAAGCTTCATTCTTATCACAAAATCATTTCGATATCTCAACGGGTATAAGCGAAAACACATAATATATTTGTAACAGCTTTCAAGGACGAATTTCAAAAAATTCCCGAAATTGCTTTTTTTATATTTACGTAAGATATATTTTAAAGCAAAAGTCGTTTCGTTATTTACACTGTTTTAGAAAATAAGTGAGATTAATTAATAACACGTTTTTTTTTTAAGAACTTTCAAGAACGAATTTACAAAAATTCTAAAAACACTTTTTAGATATTTACTTAAGCATCTTTTTTAAAGAAAAATCACCTCACTATATGAACTAGTTTAGGAGAAATCAGGGATTAATGAAAAACACATTTTTCGGCTTTCAACCCCCTTACTTTTCGAATTTCGCAAAATAGAAAAATTCGCCAATATGCATTACTTTGGGAAATATTATGAAGTTAAAAAATTTATGATAGCTTTCCCGGTTAATGGGGTATCAGGAATTCTTTGAAAACACATTTCACCCCTTTTAACACCTTATCGAATTTCGAAAAATCCATTTTTAGTGGGTGCCTACAGAGCAAGGCGAAGCTTCCCTCAAAATTTCATGGTTCTAGGTCCAGCGGATTGGGCTGTGCGTTGATGAGTGAGTGTGTCAGGACACTTCATTTTGTATATTAAGATTATCAAGTTATCTCATAAAGTAAAAAAAAACTTACATATAATTTTTTATACTTGTGTAAGCATCACTCTGACACTAACAGGTCAGGTATGAATGAATTAACATTAACACTTACAAATTCTAAGTAATTAAGTCGGTCCCAATAAAACAAAAATTAAAATACGATTTAAATGATGACATCAAAATTACCAGGATTAAAAGTTTAAATGCCTGTAATTAAGGGCTCAGACCTACGTGTTACAACTGGTATTACAAAATAGCAGTACCTTAATACACAGACAGTTCTAAAATAATTTGTTACTTGTACTATAACCTTGTTTGTGATATCGTTATTCAACAACATTCCTCCATTATTGTCAACGAGTGAGGTGGAGCAAGTGTATCACGTCGCAGGAATCTACGGGTGTGATTCCCGACTCCACCCATCCTTGTTCCTGTTTCCCATGGTTTCCCGAAATCACTCCAGGCGAATGATGGGTTGAATCCCTAGATATTGGTCACGGCCGATTCCTTTCCTGGTTCTCTGACATTGTTCAGTTCTTTGTGTTACTATATCTAATAATCTTAGGTGTTGATGAGATGTTAGGCCTCCATTCTCTCCCATCCCTTAGTCAAAGCAGTTGGTACGGCAGCCAGCCATTCAAACGCGTACGCCGTATTGTCTTACTGCAGCCCAATTTTTTTTTTTTTTTTTTTTTTTTTTACGAATTTTACACGAAAATGGTTTGTCCTACGCATTTACAACAAGGCAACCTTTTTTACTTCTGACGTGTTTCTCTAGCAGTAAACCGCATTAAAAGTTCGTAATTCCTAATGGTAGAAAAGTGGCATGTAATAACAGGGGTAGCCACCCTAATATTTTGTATTAGGGTGCAAGGTATTGATGTGATTCTAATGTGTACTTCAAGGTCCCGGTGGTATAAATCAATGCCCAAATTGTAATTATTAAATACCTCTTCATTTCCATTACTTTACAGAAATACACTTTAAATTTTCCATGAATTACGGCTCATACCGCCCTTATTATTAGTTTTAGGTACGAAGTGTCCCGTATATTTTCAACTTGATTTTTCATAAGGAATCACCTCCCGAAGTTTGTCGGTTTAATTCAGCCCCACCCTGTATAGAGATTGTAAAGTTAAATAAGAACCAGTATGGTAATTGGTTCACATAATTCTTCCTTTAGTTTATCAAGTGGCAATTTAATAAACGACATTCGCAATAAATTTCTGTAACTTGAGATTTTCTTAAACTAAACTATAAATATTCCGGTTAACGGAGTACTGCACTTAACGAATATTCGTTGAGCAGTTCGCTCATAAGTCTACCATAAAAACGCATGACAATTCAATCCAATGGAAACAGAAAATATGGAATTTGATATGCTTTTCCTGTAAATTCTCGTATATTATTTAGTATTTCAGTAATCTGGGCTCATATTAACACGAACGTTGCTTAAAGCAAGCAACTCTCTTCTAAATTAACTTTTATATTTGTATTTACAAACACAAGTACCGAGTGAGGTGGTGTAACGGTAAAACGTTGGATTCTCCTTCGGGGGACCCGGGTTCGATCCTCGACTCCGGCCATCCTGATTTCGGTTTTCCATGGTTTCCCAAAATCATTCTTGTCGAATGCTCGGATGGTTCCTTGACAAAGGTCATGGCCGACTCCTCTTCCAGCTCCTGTCATTGTACCAAGTTGTGTCACTGTTTCTAATGACCTCGCTGTCAAAGAGAAGTAAGGCTCTTTCATTTCACAAACTCGAACAAAGATGGGTCCGTGTTGGAAACTGAAAACTATGAATTCGTATTTTTTTTTAACTAATGATCGTGATCAATGAAATGAGTGTAAATGATTCTGGACTGTTGAAAGTATGTAATATGTGAGTAAATAGCTATAATATTAGTTTCACCTTGTGAGGTAGTTTTCCTCACTATAAACCTGCAATGAAAAGTTCAATAAACGTATATCATAGTTGTAAATGTCATTTTATTAATGCAAGACGGCAAGAGTCAAATTATTCCGGATGAAAGAGGTTGTAAACTAAAAGAAATGCATTGCTGTAGGTACCATACTTTTGTTAAAGTAACAATGCAGTTCGGTTGTCAGTATTATCTGCATTGTTCGACAACAATCGGTTATGTGCAAGAAACAATATATTCCGAAAAGGAAAAATACTTCTTGCTTCTTTACAGAACAGATTGTTACAAGATCAGTTCAGATAGTATCAACAACTAAACTATACGGTCGTCCAGATTTTAACATAAGTATGGTACCTACAGCAATACTTTTCTTTTCTTTCAGTATAGCATCGTGTTATTTCTATTTAAGTTTCTGAGCACAGGTTCTGCTAGTATTTTTCAGAGTACACAAGAATTTGCATTAAAGTTTGCGAGTTGAAGCTGTCAAGGGAAATAAACTACTTGCGACGACTCGCCAAGACCCCAGAGCAGAAACAGTTCTTGCTCGAAGGTGCTCCCAGAGTGTCGCGATAAGAGAGATGCATGGAACACGAGAGTATATCTTGGTAAAAGTTCTGCGGGCGGCAGTAGTCCCTCATCGGGGAAGTTTCCGTCGCCGGTACGATCCGAGGGCACGCCAGGGCGCAGTAAAACATCCCCGAGGTACCCTGGTACCGTATGTATGCACATCACACCGGGTATGTCCTCTGTCGTCTAGTCCAGTGAACTGTGCTCAATTGAGCAGCTGTGCATGACGTCTCGAAACATACCTTGAGTAAACATCATACTTAAAATATCGTACATCCTCTCAGTAGAAACGAATTTCAAATTTAACCAAATTTTCAGCAAACGTCACTAAATCCGTGGAGGTAAGAATACTCGAGAGAAGGCTTCTTGTGACTTATTTGAAACAGCTTTTTTTGGGTGTCACGTTATGGAGGTAGCTCTTTCGAGGTTGCTAACATTAGTGTTTATTTACCTTTGAATAATAAGATCATCTCAGATGCAAATGCAATAGTTATGTAACTAATAACATTGACCAACTACTTATTTGCTTGAAACAGGGGCTTGATTACGAATTGATTACGTAACGATAAGTTAATGAACAGGAGGGTGCCATGATGTGACACCTGAAAAGGTAGCATCATCTATGCGCCATACATTTCTATATGCATGGCCGCACCTTGACTAGATCCCTCTTTTCTTCTTCTTCTCCTTCCGTTGTGCCCATTAGAGAGCGCGCTGGAACTTGTTAGTTGTCCTGATATTATTTACCTTCCTATCTTCCCAAAATCTCTTAATAAACTCACGATGTTGTTTCTTGCGTTCTTCTGGTCATTTACTGCCACTTTTAATTTTAGGTTTCTCTGTAAATTTACATTTAGATTATGTAGGATGTCTTCTGTTGAACAGTTTTAGTGAACCTGCATACTTCCAAAACGTCAACAGAAATTTATTTTACCGAATTGTTACGTTTACGCAAAATATATTTAACTCCTTTTGGTTATTTGGTAATTGGTAGAGTATTTACGTAAAACGTACAGTATTTTATATCTTGTTTAAATGAGGGATTCTTTTAATATGAGCGAGACTCGCAGTCTAAATATCAGGTACGGCTTTAATTTACAATATATACAAACTATTACATTACAGTTACGATGTTCTTTACGGAGGAAGGCAAGAATAGTTAGAGACATTTATGATTACTTATGAGCCACTCAATTTAGTTACGACGATGACAGTCCCACCTTGTTAATAATGCCGAGGCTGATGTAAGGAAACGTCCACGGCGATCGGCACGTCGTAGATCTGGACGTCGTGGTGCATCTTGGTAGTGAAGTGGTCCTGACAACGATATGGGGCAGACAGACCTCGTAGGTAGCGTGACACGCCCCTTTATCGCGCCCTGTGTGGCAACTCGTACCACTGTTGGAGTGGGGAGTTCTACCTTGCAGTTTGCAGCAACTTATGTTTAATATTTTTCAATTTCTGGCCGGGTGGCCTGGTTACTGAAAGTTGTGTTAGAACCAGGGTTACATGGTTCATAACAAAATGCGTATAATAAGCTGGTGAAATTTGGGATACATTAACAAAAATTTCAATTTTATATACAAGTCTACTGCGAGTAAATATTATGCTACTTCATATGTACATTCATTATAATAAGCTGGTGAAATATGGGAATAAGTTAACAAAAATTTCAATTTTATATGCAAGTCTACTGCGAGTAAATATTATGCTACTTCATATGTACATTCATTATAATAAGCTAGTGAAATATGGGAATAAGTTAACAAAAATTTCAATTTTATATGCAAGTCTACTGCGAGTAAATATTATGCTACTTCATATGTACATTCATTATAAAGAACCTGCCAAAAAACAACTCCAACTATAAATAATTAACTACTTGTCTCCATTCACAAATCTTCCTCGCTTTGGAAACAACTTTTAAGGTGATAAACGAAAAGGTCCGGTTGTATAATGCCCAATCGTAGCAAGAGTATGGGCACGGTTTCATTGCAGCGCGGCCTTTGCCGAGGCTGGATGCTGCGCTGTACATGGACCCCCATCACGAGCACTGATCTCTCACAACGTGGTCACCCTCCCTGGAGACGAGCTGTAGCGCATTAACTCGTAATAGAGCAGCGAGAGTGTAAACAATGCACACGCTGACCGCCGACCTGTGGCCGAGCTACGGAGCTGGGTCGAAGCTCCTCCCATTCTACATCCCCTTCCCTTCCTTCTCATGTTTGATAGAACTCTGTGATCACGTCCGGAGACGGGTAGAGGGTGACAAACGTCACAGACCACAGACAGGTAATTGAGGCTTAAGAGCTCTGTGTACCCGACTTGCGCCCCCAGAGTTTAAATGGGAAATCAATATTAATTACTCGAGATCCGGAAATTTCGCGGGTTCAACGACCCCCCAAGATCGACTCCACACTCTATAAATACACATTAGCTACTGCTGTGTAGTTTTCCTGCACGAAGTGTAAAGTAACATTAAAATAAAATGGTGTTACTATTAAAATACTATACCTACAGTCTGTTCAGAATAAACTGAGCAATGCTTACAATTTTCTGTGAGCCATTATACTGCTTTAAAACCGAAAACTCATGTAACTAAAAACTAGTGTAAAAATTTCACAAATCTCAAAACTTTACTTCTATAACCCCAATAAATACATTTTTTTTATTATCTTAAGTGTTGTGCAGTGCTCACTTTAAAGTGAACCACCTATAGAAATGATTGTATGTCGCGAACATTTTTGTGTTTACACACCCTTGAAAACACTGTAGTTTCTTGTGACATGTATGATTGGGTGATATACGTCTGACACAACGTAGCTGTCTGCAGACCAATAAAAGACATCAAACATTACAATAGCGGGATTCTTATTGGCTTAGTCAAATAGGGTATCAGGGTAACAGCTCTACGTAAAAACTATAGCCAAACAAATAATCTAATTTCAAACGGCTCATATTCAAATACATGTTGTGCTGTGACAAAGAAGTTGTGTTAGGTGTACGCAGTCCTGTATTGTCTCCTCAGATACTTATTCTTTGGCGCTCTGCTCAGAACGCGGAGAGAAAAACACGATCTTATCGCCAACAGCAAACCAGTGGTTCGAAAAATTCAGGGAATCGTAATGGCAACAAACACAGCCTACACGATAAACCATTCAAGCATTCGCCTGGAGATATTTCGGAACACCGCTTAAAACCGAAGAAAATATTGCCGGACCGTGAATCGAATTTCCGTCGTCGCTCCAGATAGTGAGAATTTTGTGAGAGACTACGAGATGATGTTCTTAGACGAATGATATAAGACCTAAGCAGGCGGTAACTACCGAATACAATTATGAGATTGATAATCGTTTATAATCTATCATTATGTACAGTACAGTTCATCTTTACTTTTTGATCGGAAAAATGGGTACAAAAGTTATTCGTTTTCAGGGCCTAGCTCACTAAATGTAGCAGACTTGGTTTTACAATAAATAATTTTTCAGTAGTTCGTGGACAGTTCAAATTATCTCATTCTCTGTAAGCATATGCAGTAAGGAAGGGTTAGTTAAGAATTTCGTTCAGAATGCGGCTTTTAAACATTTGGCAGACAATCGAAATGTAGTTTATGTTTTCAGTGTATATTTATCTACCAAGTACTCTTAACGTTTATACATTTTTGGTCCATCTGGCCTGGTTAGGAAACTACGTTAGGTTGCATTCTCAGGCGATCCGGCTTACCAAGACATGCTTATCTTATATTTAGTTCGACTCAAGGGGTACTGTATGAGTCAAAGCAAAGCACTTACCTGGTTCTAATATATGCGGTTTGCAGGCATCTCTATAAGCTACACGTTTCCTGCTCAGTGCCATTACATTTGCTCATTTCTTCGCCTCTGTATTAACAGACAGTATTCTTGTGTTGATAACAATGAGGATTTTTTTCCGCTGTTACTTAGATAGCTGAAGAGAAGATCATTCACATAATTTAGATGTCTTCTGAACACTCCATGTACGGAGTTACTCGTCAGAATTATTATTTGTATCTATACTAAATCAATCACACAATCAACACTAAATAATGTACATACTTCAGCGAATGGTAAAACTTCACCGAAAAAAAAACAAGCTAAACAGCTGCTTTCCTCCATTTTCGCATTTTGTATATCAGGTTATGTGTTTTCAAATAAATACCTGTTATTTCAACAGAGTCCTGCAAGCAACCTTACCACTCAGAAGGGAGGCGTGATATATGGGTAAAAGTTTAAAAGGGCAGCCTTGAGGCAGAGATTTCACATTTTTGCCCTGCTGAGAAGCGTTATTCCAGTGGTTTTTTTACTCCTTCCGTTTTAAAGCAGTGCTTTTTGTTTAATCTCAGCCGAATCCCTTCCAACTACAGCAAGAGCGTGTCCACTTTTATTTAGCAAAAAACGCGAGACTAAGTTAATCTTACACTAGCGGACATTTTTCGCTTAACATTGCGAGTCGCGCGTAGCTTGAGGTAGAAAAGTATATTAAATTCGTAACACATTTTGGAGAAAACCTGGTTGTATCAGACTGGGGTCTTTAAGCGGTATGAAGGGCACGATGTCGAGTGAACGACTAGAATACTCTATCGTCAACAAAATCTGAACTACTCATCAAAATTCGATGAGATTTTTTTTTGCCGAGTAGATATTTTTACAGCCGACGTTTATTTATACAGCACTATGCGGTAGTGCTCTTTACTTTCTAGTAAAAGTTTTAAAACTGTTTTTAGAAAAATAAGGGCTTGAAACCACAAAATCTACAAAAATGGAAAATAGTCAGTTTTATAAATTTCCATATGGTAATGCCTAGGCCTCTATGCTACAAAAATACTCGCGTTTACATTTGAAAATAATTTTACTATCTGACAATCTGTACGACAGGTTTATAAATGTTAAAATTATTTTTAAATAAAAACGCGAGTATTTTTTAAATTCTGTTATCACAGAGGCCTATATAGCATCATATTAAATATTATAAAAATTACACTTTTCCGTTTTCTATAGGTTTAGTGGTTTCAATTCCCTTTTTTTCTAGAAACAGTTTTTAATTTTTTACTCGAAAGTAAAGCATATTATCTCATAGTGCTATATAAATAAACGTCTGCTGATAAAATATCTACTCGGCAAAAAATCTCATAGAATTTCGATGAGTAGTTCAGATTTTATTGACGATAGAGTATTCTAGCCGTCCGCTCGATATCATACCTTTCCATACCCCTTGTTTCTGTTACAGTGAACAAGTCAATAATTTTGAGATATATTTTTGATAGTGAAGTTTGAAGCATATTACCCCCTTGAAAAATGGTCTGCTAGGTTCGAAGAGTACGGTTTTCTGATAACTAGGTAGGAGTAATTTACTTGCTTGTTGTTGAGTTGATTGACTTCATCGCCCGAATATCGGATACTTTTTATTTTGGAAAATTGGCTCAATTACAGAAGCTAATTACGTAGATGAGTATATTACGGTAGGCCTATCAGTATACTTCCTATTATGAATGGCAACAGTCTGTGAACATCTGTACTGTATATTCTTTTAGCAAAGTGTTTTATAAGTAAGAGCCTACAACAGGACCTTATTCCAGTTTGTCAAACTTGGTTGTTAATCTATGATATTATATCCCGAAAATTAATTCACAATAGATAAACCAAGACGTACTTTAGCTATTTACGCACGAGTCACACATATTCAACGTTCCAAAACAATTTACACTCACTGGATTTATCACACTCATTTGATTTGAGAAAAGTAATGACAGTACTTAGCTTTCAGATTCACACGCGTAACCCAGTTTTTCATTCGTATTCGTTAACACTTAATAAATATTATAAATGAGAATACCGCTGCTTGTAATAACCGACGTTCGTATTAGAACAAGCTTCAGGTTTGTATAGCCGCTTCACTGTTGTTCTTCTTCCCGAGGATTCAGAAGGCATTGCAGCCTCAAATTTCATAATAAAGTAGCAGTAGCTATAAACTGTTTATCGTCTGAACTTCTGCTAAGCTCAGAGGTTCAAACTTCAACTATAAAAAAAATCTGAGCGTCTCATTCATCGTCGTATCTGATTTACTTTTTATTTTCGGTTTTATAGAAAAGTAATTTGAAAGTTTGAGGAATGCTGGAATATTCAGGGATAAGAATACAGACTCTAACATGTTCGAATTTGCAAATGACAAAATTATCTGTTCACAATTTAAATCTACAACTACGCAGTTGTAAAACATTTTAAAATAGTTTGTTTGAAAGAATAAGATTACCCAATTGATTCTTATTCTCAACGAGAGTTACAGGCGAGTGCCAGATTGTTAACTTTAGATATCTAAATCATAACAAACGGGAAAACAATATATTTCGGTTATTTTTATTAACTTATTTCACAAAGCACAGTAAAACTTATTTTAAAAAAGGATTTTTAAATTTACAGAAATATTTCCTTGGCAAGAAGTAATTCACTTAAGATTTAATTCGTTGTATTAAAAATAAATTTTGCCTTATTTTGCACTATTGTAAATAAGACGATAGAGGTTATCACATAACAATCGATAGAAGAAACTTTGCTAAATTAATGATAACTTTCCTGATTTGTTTATTAATTAATAATTTGGAAATTTAGCCTCCTACTTTGAAGGCAGACATTTTACGATCAAACAAATGTACACATATTAAGACTCATTACCGAATTACGTCGTCCTTGAGAATTCTATATCCACGATTTACCTTCATGGACTGTGTGGTCGGACGCTCTCTAGATAGGTGTAACTTTTATTTAGTTTTAAATTTTGTATAAGTTGATGTCTGAAACGTAATAATACACAAGGAAAGACAAATTAAAGTAAATTTGTAGGATAGAAAGCTTCTTCTAAGCCCTGTATTATATCACAACTTACGCAAAGCCTATCTTAACCAGTCGTCGCCCGTTTAGTCCAATTTTTTTACGTCCAGCCCGGATATCTTAAATTGTTGCAGTATATTCCCTCTCCCTGTACATACGTCTTCCTTTGTTTCCTCTTTCGTACTCAAGCACCGAGCCGTTCTCCCCATTCCACCCTTATTTTCTTTTTTTACCCTTCTCTCTGTTTCCTCTACCCTAGCTTTTGTTGCGTCGTTATATTGCTGTCCCTTCTTCCTACTTCTCCTGCTTCATTCTCCGTCCTGCAAGAGTTACTTTCCTTTTTTTATTCTTCATCGTAACGTTTTACGGCCCAATTGCTACCTCCCATACACCAAACTCAATGGCGGCAGAAACTTCTTTTCCCCTCCTGCTGTACCAGTATACCACTACTTCTCGTCTTGCCTCGGCGTTTGTTACGAAGCTACAAGAGAAAATGTTTATCTACCCAGCAAGATACACCTCCCCACTGGTTAGCTACTGTCCCTGGCTATGCCGACATATTATTTACGTGATTTTGTTGTTTATCAATCTAGTCAGATAAGTATCTAATTAAATAATTAATAAACACTTGCGCACAACTGTTTCAGCTAAACAGCTTAAGGCCTCACTCTTTAGTTTTTCAGTGTTTTCGAAAACATTATTTTAACGCAAATTTATACATATATAAAAAATTCATTCTTACAGTTTTAACACTTTCATATCATAGTTTCTATCTGAATTTTTCTGTTGCAACACACCAACCAATCTTCAGATTTTTGCCCCTGAAATATCACATATTTTGTTGTCAAAATAAGCAAAAATAATACTAAATAATTTTTTTCTAACAAACGGTACATTATTAAAAAAAACTCTCTGATGAAATTGTGCGTCGTGTGACTGTATATAGTCTCAAATTTTTTCTAAGTATTTGGTTGAAAAGTATTCGAGTTATTTGTAATTGTTTGAGATGAATGACTGATCATGGTCTTACATTTAACCCATTTCAGTGGCATATCTTAATGGTTTCGTTTAAGCCGTATCACGTTTTTGGCTCGCAATTTCTAACTGTACCGTTCCTTTGTAATAAAAGGAACACTATATCTATTATTTATAAGTCCACTCCTTATTTTCGGCGGCAAGAAAATTTATGTTCATTTGATCAAGCTTACACAGCAAAGAAGTAACTAAATGCATGGTCTGGATGCATTCAGCTTCTGGAAAATTTTCCCGTTTCTAACATTATTCATGAGAACAGTGCTATCAAGAGCATTAATAAAATATTCAAAAAGAAATTACCCCAGTAATTACCGGATTTGGTCATTCCAGGACCTTTACCAAAAGTATGACCAAACTATCTGATGTTTTGTTGCAGTGTTATTCTAAAGTGTAATTTGTTTTGTAAAGAATTTTACTCTATAAATATAAAACACGTATATAAATTATAAACGACCGTTTCTGCGCAAGTTTATTAATTAGTAATTTTTTAACTTTCTTTACGCGATTAATGCTGTGCATCAAAATACTTAATCAAAATATATTGTATTTTTCCTTATTTAGTACTTAATTTGTACTGAGTTTGTGAAATTCTTAAAAATGGTTTCTCAGACATTGACCAAAAATGTTCATATTCGTACCATTTTGACAGTAGACTATTAATACGACATGAACTAAATGCATACACGTTAAGACGTCAATTTGCCTTAGCATGCATTACACGTATTCCGAATTTGATAAATATCAGAAAAATTGTACCTTGGCCATATCATGTGATTAAAATATGTTTAATTGACTTCCATTCTGAAAAAAAAATCACGGCATGAACAAAAATATGTATGTGTAATAACCTTACTACTAACCGAGTCTGATATAATTCTGATTACTTGATAGCACATGTGGTCAATAAATGTGCTCATTGTCGCTGTTTCATAAAAAGAAATTTAATATCAGTTTACTGAGAACTATGTGCGTATCGAATTTAATGTTATATTGAAAATTGGTTCCTTTAGAAATCTCTTTTCATCATATGTTTAAATGGAAACCATTTTAGGTTGTCAACACACCCTTAACTAAATATATACCATGTCACCTTACTATGTGTTACATGTGGTCCGAATTAGATAAAGTTCTAAAAAAAAAAAGTTCCCTAGATATTTTGTGTGATCAAAATATGTTCAAATATCTACTATTTTGAAACTACGAACATATCATGAACAAAAACATTCAAGCCAAATCACCTTGATAACTTCTATATGTGTACCGAGTATGAAATAGTTCTGAAAAAAAAAAGTTTCTTGGATACCTCATATGAGAAAAATATGCTCTAATTGCCAAAACTTTGAAAATATGAACACGGCATGAATAACATTCATGTCTCCTTACTATGTGTTATATGTGTCCCGTGTTTTAAAAAATCTTGCAAAATGGCTCGTCAGATACCTCGTGTGTTCAAAAATCCGCCTTTTAAAATATTAATACGGAGTCAACAAAATACATGAAAGTCAGGTCACCTTACTAATTAAGTGCACAAAGTACGGTAAAATTCTAAAATAAAGTTGTATGATATAAAACGGTAAAAATGGCTGTCACTAAAAAAATATGAACATGTACTAAGCGAACTACACTAAAGTCAATTAAGATTACTAAGTGCTATAAGTGTACAAAGTTTAACGAAATTCGGTCCACAGGTTCCAAAGTGTATAGAGATGGAAGGGACGAACACACACATAGGCACATATACAGGCACCAAAAAAAAAAATCCCATGTGTTTTTTTTTTCCTTCAGAAAGTAGGCTATTGAAAATCTTAGGATTTATCAATAGTATAAATCACGTAGTCAAATTTACTGAATCATGTAATAACAAACCATTTGGTACACTGATGCAATACCAGGTAAAAGTTATTTCACGTAGTCTAACTACTACACACAAACTTTAATTCCAAAGAAATTTATGTTTCATTATTTTTAGTTATTTAACAACGACTTTTATTAAATAGTTTTTTTCAATAAAATATTCTAAACACTCTATTCTGTATATGGTTATCAAAACAGAGTAAAATTTCGCAATAGTCTTTAAAAAAAATTCTAGTACTAAAAACTAAATTGCATTAAGTGTAAAACAAATCTAAAACTTATTTATCTGTATTAGACATAAACAAAGTGTACCCATTTTGTTTCATTGTTTATTTATTATATTTTTTTACCGCAGTGCCGACTTATGCATTTTACCTTTTTTTTTTTTCTTGTCTCTCAGCTGAAATATTTGGGCTTTGTCCTTTATCCGTAATACGATAACAAAGGACAAAGTAATATAATTTTTTGTTTGTGCTAGTTAACATTTGTTGTGATGTATAATTAGCTGGAATTGTCGAGGATAGAACTGTCAGGCGGTATTACAGAAGTACAAGGGAGACTCGTGTCTTACAGTCCGGTCAGTATTGTAGTCCTTTCCTGGGTCTCTCCACTGCTAAACTCCCTTCATCCCCTCTCCTCCACCCCTCTCGTGTTCACCGACTCCGCAAATTTCCGCCTCAGCGCGGGCGACCGTTGTGCTTCGTGAGGAGAATGAGGAAGGAAAGGGTGAGCATCCCCCTCTTGCCACTCCCTGGAGGGACATCTGATCCACCTTTGATGCCGTCGCCCGCTCAGGACACGGAGGTCCGGCCGGGCGATATGAGGATGGTCCAGGATAGAGGAAGAGTAGGGAAGGGTAAGGATGCTGCAAGTCCTTTATCATCGCCAGTGGCTGGCCTCCCGCGCAGCCCGACCACCGCCACAGATTGGAATCGTAATATCATCCCGCCTCGGCCGGGAGTATATATAGCTGATACGCGGTAAACCGGCCCACTTCACACCGTCCTTCCAAGCTACTTTCTCACGTCCATATCAGCATCCTTCCAGAAATAAATACACCTCTGTTGGGTTGTTCACGGTTTAAGTCTACACTTTTTAAGGCTATGTAAACAGGCACTTACCCACAAAAAATTTAGTGGTTTTAATAATTTTTATATATTTGTATCAGATACGATTTGTTTTGTAAACATGCGTTGTGACAATTTTTTACTGTAATGAAATTTTTTTTACCTATTGTTAGACTTTGTATAGTGGTATGTCGAAGTACAAATTTGCAGAAAACGGTTTTATGCTGGAAAGGAAAACCATTTAACGAAATGAAATAACTCACATTGAATAACAGTGCTACTGGCTACGCCAAGATATATTTAAAAGTCGAATTTTTTAAACATTAAACCGTTTTTTGGAAATTTGGACTCCGACACGTATTTATACAAAATATATGAAAGCTGCGTGTTTCATTGCATTGAAAAACCGTCACAATGTATGACCATAAAACGTAATACATTTTTTTCGTACAAATGTAAACAATATTTCAAAATTTTAAATGTTCTGTAAACTGCTCATATAAACCAAGTATAGGTGTTTAGCGATAATGTGAGCACATTTGTATACAGCAATAATTAAATAATAATATGTATTATGGCCTCAGGCGTAAATCTGTGAGTTCTTTATAGCCTGTCCAGTTCCATTGTTAGTTGAGTTGCTTTGTTTACATTTAAAAAGTGATAGGAAAGAATAAATATCTAAAAGTAAAAATTAAATAATTTTCCAAAAGTGCACAATTGATCGCGAACCACCTGCTTACAGGTGCACGTTAATTGTGAACCCAGTGTTATGTCCACGGGTATAATTTACGGTGTTTTTTTTTTTACTCGAAAATTATTTTCAAATTATATAAAGGAGCATATGTTGTAAAACCGTCTCAAAGATCTTATGAAAATTGTTTTGCTTATGTAGCCTAATTTTTTACAAAAAAAAATGTTTTGCTAGTTATCAACACACTTACATATCACACATACACCCATGCACTTATATATATTTATTTACTTATTTATTTATAGAGGACATAATATGAAGTTGATAACAAGCGAGAATTGCATAATCTTTTGCTTTGAAAAAAATAGACTAGATAGAAAAAAATTTAATGAATCTCTGTATAGGTTTTGCGACTTATGCTCCCGTTCAGATTTTCAAAATTAATATTTTTTTAATTACCATAAATAGGGACCAAGTGGCATTATGAGCTCTGCATACTGAACGATGTTTGTAGAGTGAATACATGTTACGAATAATTACGTAAACAATAAATCAATTTAAAAAAACTCTTATCAAACACAGTAAGGAATTTTTTGCTCATAATTTTTTTCCCGAAAAAAAAAACCTTATAATGAAATTCAGATACAAAGTATGATACTTACATAATTGTTACGTTAAATATTTTATTTCGAATGAGTTATATTTGACGTTGAAACACTGATAAGTAAATACGTATGATAATGATACCTCGTTAAAATTCCCCACAGCAAATGTATTACGTAGTTACCTCATGGTAGATGTTGTACTGGCCGTCAAACGGTGTTAGAATATAAGTCTTATGCTAGCGATTAATTCAGGATGCTCTTTTTATTTTTATTTCATATGCGTACGAATAGCATTTCAGAACTTTTTCGTGTCGGAATGGTATTTTTGATCTGCTAACTACTGTTGCAATGTTCAGTTCGTGAAGGCCACAAAACGCAAACGTGCAATTTCACCGCGATTTTAGTAGCCGAATATTGTCATTACGGGACATTAAGCATCAAAAGTACACGCAAGCTAATTTATTATGTTTTATTGTATCAAATATCACAGTTGCACCGCTGGAGGTCGAACTGAGATGACTACAACATATTGTAGGCCTTTTCAGTGCAGTTTGCTTAGAGGCTATGACGTATTCAACGCGCATGCCTGTATCGCCCTTACTAGTCCAGTGCATCTAGGCTTACAGCGCGTAAAATATCTCTAGCTAGACGGGTCCATAAGCTCTGCTTCAGCCGTCATATTAATAGTATTTTTTTTTTGTATTTTTCGCTTTTCTGAAACTTTGAGGAGGGTAAAGCGTAATTTGCAATTGTAGAGCAAATTATATGTATATTGTGCTACAGTACATACATGGTAATTGAAGTTTCAACTATATTCAGGTAGCTATCAGTCATACAAAATAATAATTTTTACAAAATTGCCAGAATAATTGCGCCATAAATACACGTTAAAAGTTCAACTACCATGATTGCACTATAGAGCAAGGTAAGTAAAATTTGCACTAAAATTACAAATTCCATATTTCTCTTCTCAGAATTCCATAAAATAAAAATTAAACAAACAATCCATGGTACATATAACCGAGCCTTAAGTTGTCAGAACTGTGAAACCCACACATACTGTAGTATTAACTAGACACAAGACGATATCTACTGTGTAAAATGATTGTCCGTATTCTATGCGCTGTTATACCATTCATCCGATAGAGGAATAACTATTGTGAACTATTGTGCGTGCACCCGTGAAGGGTCTTCCACCGAAAGAAAAAAACATTTTGGGAAGGGGGGAACAGGTTACACGGGCAGAACGGGATACCCAGAAGTTCGTCTCCATTTTAGCGCAGGATTCTTGTGGTATGCTTACTGTACGTTTGTTTATGGACAATATTTATGTGTGTATATAACATTTATATATATAACATTTATATATACATATATAATATATGTGTGTGTGGGAGGAGGGGCGTGTCGATCACACCTTAAGATGATAAGAATCCCAACTAAATCTCTTAGAAGACGCAAGTTACCGGAGAAAGAGATCTGCACGCAAGTTCCGAAGACATGTGCCTAGAGGATGAGTTCTGATGCGTGTTTCTTGGCCGTCCTTATCTCGTCCACAGTTCCAGGCTTCGGGAGCATAATGCTACTTCCACCCAGTGATGGGCGATGAGACATTAGCAAGAGAGGTTGAAAAATTCGCGGATATCATTTCTGCCAACGTATTCTCCGTGCCAATGTAGCGTCCTGCGGCATGTGTGATGATTGGCCGATGGTTGTGTGCCACGATGTAGCTGTTTCGCCGACCGATCACGTACGTTTTGTCGTAACGCACAACATTTTAGTAATGACCCAGTCAGTAAGGGACTCGCAGTAACATTATATTTAAGTCTAGTAAACAGTCAACCATCTTCCGCGATAAATCTTCATCGCTAGGGACCAGAAGACTTCGCGAAAATAATTTGCCCAACTTGGTTTTAGTGTCTTACGTGCATGCCTGCAACTCAACTTCGTGGTTATTGGCAGAATATTTTTGTGCAGAGTTGTTATTCAATTGACTGTGTCAATCAGTACACGGATAACTGCAAAAACAACACTTGTATGATTTGCGGGTTTCACCTCCGGGCGCTGAGTATAAAGGCATCCAATCACTGACCACATAGCTGGTGAAAAAATCTTTTAGCGAAAACTTCACGTCCCTAATCATCACAAGTCATCATTAGAGATGATGTTATAACGCGAGAATGTTTTGTGCCAACACATCCTTGAAAATGCTGTAGTAAATTGAGACACATATGATTGGGTGATCTACGCATGATACAGCGTAGCTGTCTGCAGACCAGGTATCAAATATTACAATAGCAAAATTCTTATTTGCTCAGTCCAATAGGGCAACAGCTGCACGTTCAAGCGAAAGCCAATTATATCCTGGTAAGCCGAACGTGCGTAAAATCCCCGCAAAAAGTCAAGTTTTCCCGCAATAAACCACCATTAGAGATGACGGATTATCGCGAAAATATATTGCGCCAACATACCCTTGAAAACACTTTAGTTTCTTGTGACATGTATGACTGGATGTCTGCAGTCCAACAATGGACATTACGTATTACAATAGCGAGATTATTATTGGCTCAGTCAAATAGGGCAACGGCTTTACGTACATGCGAAAGCCAGTAATCTTTCCATAAGAGGAACGTACGTTGCAACCCAGCAAAAATTCATGTTTCCCCGCGATAAACCATCTTCTCTAACCAACATCTCTAGTCATCAGTCAAACGAAGACGATAAAACCTACCGTATTGTCATAAAGTAGCGGAGTGACGCATTTGACGGACCGGAGTCTGCGCTCGTGTTGGTGTCCTGCGACGGTTTCTTCAGTTACGTCTTAAAGTCGGTTAAGCAGTGACTTACTGGACTACAGATAACTCTACCTGAGTTGCTATTTGTACGTCTCAAGCTGGTATGTAGTCCAACCCACCCAATTCTGTTGATACTTTGTAACCGCCCATGATATCCAAGGTGTGGGATGTAATCGTCGAGGAGTCTTGGGTACAGGCCTCGGTGATTCGTGCTCTGATCACGTCCCTGGCAGCCGTCGTGTTTGCGTTCGCAACGGGAGTTTTTATTCGCACGTGGTTGGAATACTGTTGGTTGAAGGGAGTTATGAAAGATCTCCCCCCCCCCCCCAACCCCGGGCATTTCGTCCTCACTCCAGCGTCACATCGCACGATAAGGGTTGCACGCGAGGCGTGATGTGGCCGACATATCCCCGCCTAGAGGACGGGAGATTATATGCTTGGAGATATGAACGAAAAAGGAGGGGGGAAGCTGCATGTTCGGAATTACAATGATGTATCACACCGCGAGAGATCACGTGTGTGCTCATTGTTTAACCCCCCTTTTTTTCCTGTTCCGTCAAATGACAAGAGACGTATATATGCAGCAAAGTTCTTCTACTGTATGAAAATAATTGAATGGTATAGGGAAAGATAATGATTACAAAATATTTTATATATTTATGTTTTATGCAGGACTTCAATAGTAATCTCATACTGCACAATTCTATACAAGAGAGTAACCAATATGACCTCAAATGGTAGCACAGTGCACTAATGATTTTATTGCAGGCTATGTTTTCGTAGTTTATAATACCAAAAAAAAAAAATAGAGCATATATTATTTTTTACTGTCGTGTAGCTGCGTATTTAACATAGGTTGGATTCTATACCTACTAAAAACATTATTTATAACTAATGGGGATTTTTAATAAATTTTTTGGTCAAAATGTACCTTATATTTAAATGTGCATAGCTCAGTTGTGATGCGGTGTGAGTTAACATTGTCTCTCCCCACGCTCTTCAATTGTACTACCTTCGTCCCTTGGCAAATTTTTTTATCTCATTTTGTCTCTCGTTTCTTCCTAGCAGAGAAATTTTCCTACGGAAGGTTATTCACGATCTTGTATGTTTGCTTTAGAGTAACAAATGACTTGTTATTGAAAAATTTTAAGAAATAATAGAAAACGTCAACCTACAGTAATGTGCTGGTTTTCAGGTAATACAACTTGGAGCAGTGCTAGTACCGTGGTACATATCTAATTTAATATTATAGCGTACGTTCATTAATCATGAGTCGATATAAGACAGTCAAGATGTTTGCTTCATTTAACACTATTGATCAAATCACTGTAAACAGAATCGCGTAAACGCATAGCAAGCGTCTACTA
Source organism: Medauroidea extradentata (assembly GCA_003012365.1). Taxonomy (NCBI): domain Eukaryota; kingdom Metazoa; phylum Arthropoda; class Insecta; order Phasmatodea; family Phasmatidae; genus Medauroidea; species Medauroidea extradentata. The sequence continues at coordinate 159,996 of PNEQ01050904.1, forward strand.
AGACTCGTGTTAGAGTATTTTTACGTAGTGTTCAGTTTCACGCGCCTACGTCTTATGCAACCTTTCCTACAAGCATGGTCGCACAATCGCTAAAGGAACATCAATTTCGCAAATACATTCCAGGTCAGGTTGAACGCCAAAAATATATACTTCATAATCACGTGTGCGATTAGCTGGCGGCTATCACGAAACGCAAATGACTACTGCAAGCCAGTAGTAAAAAAGGAAAAGATTCATAGAGCTATTGCTTGTAACGTGCCAATGAATAATCGACAGTATCCAGAGCGTGTACAGGACTGAGCAATCTAGGCTATTGCCAGATGAATCCGCGAAATTGACGTATCTCTAACAATCGCGCATGCGTTGCTCGCTGAAACGATGGACAAAATAGAAATATACGGAAGTACGTTTGAGAATCGAAATGCCTCAGAGCTTTTAGCTCACAGTTGACCCAATAAACTAATCCTCAAGTTCATGTACTGAATTGTCAATAATTCCATGTAATATTTCAAGGTCATCTTCAGTTTAGGCATGAAATGAAAACCATTACGTGTTTCCCTCCTACTGGCACGGTCACAATATGGTTGGGAGAAAGCATAGGAGAAGGGCGGGCCGGCTGCTCGACTAGCGAGACAGGCCAGTAGCCCTCCAGTCCCAGTGTGGAACAGCGACAGAATGAGAAAGGCGTGGAAAATGGGAGTTCCTTGAGAAAACGCTGTACAGCGGCACCATCCGCCATGTTTTCCACATGCGAAAAATACAGGACCGGACCCACCAGGGAAAGAACCCGGATCGTCTAGGAAGGAGGTCTAACCCCTTGACCACGGTGGCCCCCTGTTAAGTTTTAGTAAAAAAAATTAAGTACCAGAATGCTAAATGTGTCAATTTAATCATTTCAAGGATTTAATGGGTGTGTTTACTGCTGTTCAATTTCACTGAATGTACCGTTGTTATAAATATATTAAGAAATATATTCACTATAATATTTTTACATTATTTTGTCAGTTTATTTATATTCTTTTTTGTTATTTGTTTACATTTCTAAGAATTTACTATAAATTATTTTAATTAATTCTTGTAATCAGGTATTTAAGTATTCTTGTTATGATTATTTTATCCGTTACGAAGTTTTGTATTAGAGGAGAATAATTATAATTACTTGAGTTTTACGTTCTTTTTTAAGCAAAATATTAAATATTAGCTTCAGACAAAATTTCTAACCTACGATTATGATAACGTTAAATCTTTCTGGTCGTAGAGAGAGATGGAAAGGATTAAAAAGTGCGTCAAACGTAAACATTGTTTGGAACCAAAACAATTATTCCTGCTAATTGCTTCCGAAACAATTATTGCTCCGATATTTGCGGTAAGGAGAACGAATGTCTTTCACCGGCAAGTTTCTGCGAGGTCGAGTGGCAGTAACCGGATCCATCAACTGCCTGAACATCAGACCAAATTGGCCTTTTAACGCTGTCTTGATGGGCTGTGATAAGACACCGCTAATGTTTCCCATCGCGTGCTCGGCTTACAACAAAATGTTCTCTAAAAGATAAGAGAGGCCATTTTTTTCAATTATTACCAGAACAATCATGTTCCACTCAAAGTATGTCAAACATACGGCCCGCGAGGAATTTTTTGGGGCCCTATTTTACCACTGAAAGATAAATTTTGTAGGAAGTCTTCCCTGACTTTTTTTTAATAGTAAACACGAAATAATTTTTGGACACCAAAATATTTTAGTGGTGATTGCCCAATGTTTTTGTATTGACCGAAAAATAAATTTGGCCGTGTTAATACCAGCAAAATATTTTGTAGCTGCCATAAAATATATTTTTCTGTGAATTAAAAAATAATATAAATAAGATAAATGTAAGATTTTTTTTTTCAAACAACTTTATGGTTCGATATTTTGTTACAGTAGAGCCTCACTTATCTGACACAAACAGATTTTTTAAAAATGTCGGAAAATAGGGGGGTGTTAAGAAAAAGCAAGACCGCCGCCTAGTTGGTGCTCGAACTGCGTGCAGCGTGTTCGGGAACTATGCTTTACCTCAGAGACCAATAAACGTGCGGCCACAATGCTAATCTATAAATAGAAAGCACACTTCACACTAATTATAAAAATGGCTTTAAATACACTACGCACATTGGAAGCAATATTTTAAAGCACCTCCCACCAATACGGTCCGAGTTCGATTCCCGGCGGGTTCGATCCCCAGATTTTCGCAAGTGGAAATCGTACCGGACGATGCCGCTGGTCCGCGGGTTTTCTAGGGTATCTCCCGTTTCTTCCGCCCTCTCGTTCCGGCGCAGCTCCATACTCACCTCATGTCACTCCTCACCAGCGCTGAAGACCTCATTGTTATAAAGCTCTCAAACTGGGCTAAAATCGTGTTTTTTTTTTTCACATGGATGTTTCTGAAGACATATGAACCGGATTCGTTCGAAGTTAACGTCTATACAACTACAATTGGCTTTCATGCAGTGAAGAGTTCAGTAAAATATTAGGGTCACCGCTTAAAGTACAACAGTTAAACAATTGTGTCGTGAACATTGCACGCGCATTCACAATTTCGGGTGTAGAGGAGATTATCACAATACCTGTTCCGACAGACGTTGTTCGTAGCGTCTCATATAATTTCGCCGCGCACATATAGGCAATTCGGGATAAAGTGAGCACATTTTACGACCACATTGTCCAGAATAGTTATTAAAAAATATGTTTATTCTGATCTCAGACGTTAACTTTTGAGTACAATATAATCTACACACTTTAATTATTATAGGTCGTTCGGGACAAAGTGAACACTAAAAATTTTACTTTTCAAAAATATGAAAGGCTGTTGCTGTATAAAGTGCTACCTTAATTCTAGTTGCCTTACTGATTATATAACTGGCAGCGAAATTACGCAATATAGTTCCATGTCTTTTCCTACTTAAATACAACCACACTGAAAAATGCAACCGATTTCAACATAAATGTATGTAATGTAAGTAATAATTTTTTTTATCAAACTGTATTGATTCCTACTGACTGCACGATTTATAATACGCGCAAACATTAAGTGACGTGTTCATAGAGGTTAGATAATTGCTGTCTTAGCCGTTACGCGTGGAAAGATACTAATTGTTTGAAAATAGAACTTTGGCAGGGCTGTTTTTAGTGCTCACTTCAATCCGAACCACCTATACTTAGGTAGCTTTGTTTATATAGGAAATCGGCAGAAATCTATAAATCAACTTAAAAGAACATAGTAACTAGGGCTTCAAAGGGACTCAGTTTATCCCGAAATACCTATGTAATTTTACACACTACGAAACGAATAATCACGTTTTACACCAAAACTATTTTAGAGCAACTAAAACTCAGACTACTCTCAAGCTCGCAATTTGAGGTTCTCAGTTGTTGCTGCTGACTGATGCGATGTATTTTTCGGTGATGCGTCGGATAATACGGAATGTCGAATTTGCGAAGGTCAGATAAACGGGACTATGCATGTACATAATTTGTTGATACGTATTGAAGGGTCAGTCTAAAAGTTTAGTAGCTGCAAGGGTAAAGTCCACAAACTCTAACATTGTCTACCGTAGATGTGTCGTGTCGTGTGCTCCCCACGTGTTATTCACTACCAATAGATACGACCCGCAGTTAAAGTGAGTTTGACTCATCTGCATTAGACGATTCATGTTTCAAGAAAGACGCAGTATACACTACACTATGTGTAGGGTCCGGTAGTTTTCGCGAAAAGATTTTTGTACCACTTTTTTCCATGCGCATCTGCATCTCTGCTATGTGGTCAGTGATTGGATACCGTAACGTACAACGTCTGGAGGTTAAACCCGCAAATCACAGACGTGTTGTGTCGCAGTTATCCGTGTACTGATTGGCACAATCAAATGAATAATAACTCTGCACAAAATCACCCTACCAATAATAATGAAGTCAAGCTGCAGGTGTGCACGTAAGACACTGAAACAAATTGGGGCAAAAATATTTTCGCGAAAACTACCGGGCCCTAACTATGAGCCCTAATACCTTGCCATGAAGTCTAAAATAATCTTTCTGGCATTGTGACTATGAATTAGATGAAAGAAATAACTTACAAAATGCCCGTCCTTTCTGTTGGATTATGCATGGTAAACTGAACGGGTGCTAAAAACCATTTCGTTTGTAAGACTAGTAAAAATATCATCATTGACTGACTAGAGAATTTACGTAAAAACAAGCATTCACGATAATATAAAACAGATAAACATCGAACACTGAAGGAAGAGATTTCATTCATAGAAATATAATACAAACAGTATAGAACAAATGAGCTCCACTTTGAAAATAGTTCCAAATCGCATTAAACATGTTCCGTTATTTGCATTTTCTATTTGACACTACAAGAAAAAATAATCAAACTTGTTTAAATTTTAATATTCCTTTATGTAGGTTAGGCCTACCAGTGTTAATTTACAAAATATATTTACGGATGCAAATAACAATCTTTGATGTGACTTCGTTGATACGAATTGTCAGGTAGGCCTTCACATACCAAAAGCTTTAAATGTAAACTTGTATATCAAACACACTATCATATAGTCTGCAGTCGACCGCTGGCTTGGCGACACTGTATGAACATTTACTTCAATTTGAGATAAAATTGTGTGTATATGCCAAGAAGCGCAGAATTGCACTAGGTAAATATTTCACTGCTTAATAAAATATGGAAAACAATAATATTGATTTCATGTAGTCTTCAAGCCCTCTTACTAAATCAAAATGTATCAGCTATGAAAGTGTTTATTTAGTAAACGATACATGATTTTTATAAAAGAAAAACTGTTCCGATGACTTTAAAGAAACTACAGTATTGCTTACTGAAATAGAGTCTAGAACACAATAACTTCCTTCTGCAGGCTGCTTTTCTAGCCTTAAATTTCTGTACATGTTAAATTCTTGTAGCTGAAGTACGAATATTTAAAACCATTTTCTAATTTTGCTTTTGCGATTTACATACTGATAATTTAGGGAAAAAACGTCTGATAAGTATTGTGCTTTTTTTAAATAATGTGTAATCAAATATATGCTATTTGATGTTTGCATTGTATAATAAGGTAAGTGCTGCAGCATCGTGTGCTTTAAAGACCTGCATAACCGACTAAAAATAATCAAATTTATGAAACGGAATTCGTTTATGTTGTCCCATGGGATGTAACACATCAATCACATAATCCGCAAAATACCAAACTTTTTTTCTTCACGAGGCTTGCGCATCGGATATGACTGGTTTGTTAAAAGTGTTGGTACACATTTTTTTTATCTCGTGCCGGTTTGCTTCTCCATAAATTCAAAAACACAACCATAACATAAAATTGGGACGTGCTCGAGATAGAGAAACGTGTTGATACAGTCATGGCGCAAGCGGCGTGTGCGAGCCAAGCATTAATCAATATTTACCTTCATATCTACAGTATACAGCAGGCTAGCCGAAGAAACTGCAGTAATTCTATTCCATGGAGATGACATGGATAGCTTGGTGTGACAACTGGCTTCCTAATACGACTATCCGGGTTTGAGTCCCAGTGTATTAGCTTAGAATTTTCGTACGTGAGAAACGTGGCGGCCGTTGGCCGACGAATTTTCTAGGGGTACTCTCAACCATCCTCTTTTTGAATTCAGTTGTTACTCCAATCACGTATATTCCTCAGGGGATAGTTTCTCCAAATATATTGATTTTAACCTCGTCACTACATAACTAACTTTTGTGATTCAAACCTGACATTCAGAACCTGTCATCACCAGCATCATTATTTTTTTTTTAGTTTAAGTTTAATAAATAATTAGTTAGTCCTTACCTAATCACAGCAGCAATTATAAACGAACAAGTTTGACATTTAAATGAGTGTTAAGACATTCTATATGCCTCGCTTGGCTTCGTTTTTAAATATTTAAAGTGATAGTCATGTTATGAACAAATTAAACTTAATCCATGAATTTAAAGGAAATTCTGCTCTCGCACAGTTGTTTCTCCTATGTAAGGAGTCTTACGTCAATATAGCAAAAATAATCATACGTCTAGATGTCTACTCGAGTTATTTTATGATATCATTAAATACCGAAATCAATTTGGCCACACTTGGAATTGAAATCAAGATACTGTCTAAAAGCAAGAACATTACAATGTATATCGTATGAGGAGGATACACTATGGTCAGGGTATCTAACATCGGATGCAGACTTATTGCTGGGCGCCTGTAGACATGTGTTAGCACCGGGGGATGACATGAGGTGAGGCTCTACAGTGGAGAGGCACCGGAATTGGATGGAGGAAGTGGGAGATGCCCGAGAAAACCCGCCGATCAGCGGCATCGTTCGACACGATTCCCACATGTGAAAATCCGGGAATCGAACCCGTATCGCCTTGGTGGAAGGCGAGAGCTCTAGCCACTGTGCCAACTGCGATCCACTGAGAATTACTAAACACGGCACGGAAGGAGTTACTGTATTCGAGTGTCTGGAGGCCGTAACAGTATCGTACACGAAGGTAGGGCGTCGCATCCGAAGAACAGATTTCTGAACGTACCATAAATTTGAATATGTGGATTTTTCGCAGCTTCAATAAGTTAAAAAGAATTTTTCTCTAGAGAATATGTTATTTTGACAATGATGACCTATAACACAGAGAGAAAACGACAGATTGGGGTAACAGATTGAACTAGTAAGTACTTTTCATTATTTAATCAATACGAATTCTACTATTCAAACTACAATTTGAAAATCACGGTTTAAATTTGTAACTAAAATGTTATATCAACTATTTCACACGATATTTTTTTTCTTAATAGGTCTTTAACATACTAATCTCTGAATTTACGTACGCTCGGGAAAATCCATTAAACATCCAAAGACAGAGTGACCAGTACTACCGAGTAGATCATACCTACTACGCTTTCGTTTACTCATAATGTCCGCTACGTTTCCCACACCGTCGAGAATATAACCCGGATAGTCTTGGTGAGTAGCGAGCCATCTGTCCACATACCAGACGCGGTCTCCACGTGTTACCAGAATAAGTTCATAAACATTGCGGCAGAGAAAGAAAACTTTCTCATAATTTTTCACAGAGCTCTGTCTTGCGAGGGAAAAATATTTTTCGTACTGCGAGTGGGTGCGTAATAATTTTACCGCGCAGAATTTTATGTCTCTTTGTCTCGGCCGGGTAAGCCAAGCAACCCTAGACCACAACCCTCCCTCACTGCGACCTGCGTATCAATCATTTCCCTCATTTTCTGAAGTGTTTGCCATGTCCCTCATTACCAGCTCTTCTTCTCTGCCAACCCCTTTCAGCAGCTCCATCGTTCCTTCTTCACCTCCCTATTTCGCTGCCCTTTTTCGAGAATGAGGAGATAAAGGAAACCGATAATAGCGCCATATCTACTGGTAACAGGCTGCACAGAACATCCTTTTTTCGATCAGTTTTTCATCCAATTATTTTGAAACACATTCTTTAACGGAACATTTATATATGAACCACTAACTTCGGATTAAGTTAAACAAACATAATTTTTGCATTTAAAAATTAAAAACCATTAAACCCGACACTCTTAGTTTCAGTTTTACTCGTAATTAGTAGCGAGATGGTTAAAAAAATTAATGGGACCGTCTGCCATGCGCTTAAAACGCGTTGCGGTGTGTTCGTAAACTGGTTTGATTTTACAAACCTATTGCTCATGCGCCCATTGTTTCAACGTACGAAAATGAAAACCACTTCGAACCAGGTCGGGGTGACATTGTTAAGACACCGTGCTAGTTAAAACACTGTTTCTAAGCCCTCTAACACAGCTAAAAACGGCCTTTCAGACTGCCGCACTTTACAATGTACCAATCGGATGTACCTATATGAAGCTCAGGTAGAAACGTGCAGCGAACTTTGCTACAGACTTTCCACCAATAAGATTATATGGTCGCCGCTTAAAGTTATGTAGTAAAATTGATTGACGGGAGCCTTTCACGCTAATCATTGCTTGGCCCGTAGTGGTGATGCGGCATTTATAGCGGGCTTTGTGGTCGCCCTTACGGCTGCATCGCATTTGAGCCTCAAACGCGCGGGTAGATGGCGGCCTTAAGTTCTGACTTTAAGGCCATATTCCTGTTTCCACTTTCGTCACGGTAATTATTTTTCAAACCTAAACGCGAGCAGATATATTAAATATGCTTAGAAGTTTGGATTTAAAATTATGTTCACCATTTTGGCTGTTTAACGAGAGAAATTACTTTGATTTTATATAATGATGTAGATAACGAAATTTTTGTTACTTGACTTATTAGACGAAACCGGATAAATCCTACTCTTGAAAACAATACAGTCACGGCAAAATAGCTTACAAAAATTCTTCCGTTGTATATAATCTTGTACACTTACAAGAAGTATTGTTTTATGTAAACAGTGATATATTCCGAGCGGTCGTGTTCGCATAAATTAGATGAATAAAACGTTTATGAATTAATAATGTTTGCCTCGAACTACGCAGTAAAAATAAGTAAATATCTTTGAGAAAGATACCAGAGAGCCATAGCATCACATCCAGAGTGCCGATTTTTTTTATAGGAGCCCATAGGTAATCTACATACCCCGAAGGATGACATGAAATGAGATCCTATGATGAAGAAGCGCCGGAATGAGAAGGGCGGGGGAAACGGGAGATCCTCGAGAAAATCCGCTGACCAGCGGCATCGTCCGACACGGTTCCCAAATGCGAAAATCCGGGGACCGACCCCGCCGGGAATCGAACTCGGATCCCTTTGATGGAAGGCGAGGGGTCTGACCACGACCCGTGGACTACTCGGGGTGATTTTGTTATGTTAGTTTAATAATTACCTTCTGAACAAGATAAGAATGCATTCTTTGTGTATCTGCTCAAACTAACGGTGTCTCAATGTACCAGAAAAGTACTATGCATACGAACATAAGACAAGCAAACGTGTCTCATGCCTCTAAAGAAGTTACGGCATGATAGAGTACATGTTAAATTGCTGTTTAAAATATACAGTATGATGGCTTTCGACCTAGCTTACGTGCGTGTCTCATTTATTTATGACTGTTAGGGACCTGAATTATTCGCGATTTCTTTTGGCCACAAGCTATAATTCACAGAAATGTAAGTGAAGGTGCCCTTCCCAACTGGCCCCTGACGTATTCGACACAACCTGGAGAGCATTAAGCCAATCATAAAGAAGCAACTCAATACAGGACCAATCATGTGGTATCACTGAGTCAGCGAACAGCCAATGATCCGCTGTTGTATGCTTGATTGTAAAGATATTTTTAAACCTTGCCTACTCAGGTCAATGAACCAGTCACTAATGATTGGTAAGGAAAACTGGACATCTTCATGTATCTTATAGGTGAAAAAAACTCAATCGTAATAAATAACTGATTAAATAATAAATCGTGTCTAACGGAAAACAAAGTTTGTTTTTACTTTGAGTTTGTTTATACTAAAAATCATGAACGTTTGTAAGTAAGTTATTTTGAGCTTGGATGGGAACGGTAACGCTTTAAAATATGAAATTTAACTAATGTATGTTTTTTTACAGAGACTAATAGGATATCATTGTTATCGTAAACTACGTTATTACTTCTTTCCTCTATTCATAAAATATGGATGACCCCATGACCCCTTCCAAAGGCTTAATAGAAAGACATATATATATGTGTGTGTGTGTGTGGTATGTATGCATGTATGCATGCGTGTATGTATATATGTATGTATGTATGTTTGTATGTATGTATGTATGTATGTATGTATGTATGTATGTATGTATGTATGTATGTATGTATGTATGTATGTGTATGTGTATGTGCTACATTTATATGATACATCAGCAAAATAATTGTTTGCGTTTCGTAACAGATCATTTTGGTTAGACCATGATGTTTTAATGTTTTCTGTTGTAAACTAGCAAAAACTTAAAATCAATTACCTAATTAATCCGAATAATTTCAGCACTGCATCTTATAGGGAATCTTTAATAGATAATTTGAGTTCGTGCCCCAAAACAGAAATGTGCGTCTGCCATACCCACAACAGAGGCATGTTTGGGATGCATAGCTTGTGGATAGATATTTATTACAGGTAAGTCACTGTTCTCTAACACAAACGTTTCTGAGCTGAATTTCATGATTCTTATTTTCGTCAGAAGCTTGGTAAAACATATCAAAAAGTTTAAAACGTTTGCCTTGTTATTCAGGTATAATTTTATAATATTCAACGGAGAAACATCAGCTAACCTAGGACAGAGAGAGAAATTATTTTAAGTCAGAATACGACAAAATTTTACCAGTTATTCTGTAGGTAATAAATAACATAAAACCATACTTTTACATCTTTGACTTAGCATATACAAGAAACCAAATTCTTATGTTTCTCATACCGTTAAAAAATTAAATACCAACATTCTTTATATTTATTCTAACTTTTTGAACTTTGTAGTAATGTTGTACTTTTCCCGTAAAATACATTGGCGTACCAAAACCATTGTATTACCGTTGTGTTTCTTGTTTTATTTTTTTTTAGTTTAATCTAGATATTTAGAAAGAATATAAAATGATATTCAACTGATTCATAAAATTTTATGTTCATAATAAGTACAAAAAAAGTTTGGTAGGGAATTTCGCTGAGAGAGTAAGTATTCAGAATCTTTAATTGTGTATTACAGAATAATTTGAAGAACATTGGTGCAACAATTACAGTAAAGCCAGCTGAATACTATGAGTACAACTAAATAGCCACACGTTGCTATAACGGATCGCCATTATAGGTATATGGGATTATATACGTGCAATCACTTGGCGATAAGTACATCAGATCAAGGTAAACCATATATTCTACACTAAGATTTACTATTTTACTTGAGTTGCCTTGTATAAAGACAAGTCTAATTCTGCCTAGAAACTATAATATAAAGAATCAACGCGTCTGATGCAAGTATTCCAAAAGAAATCATGAACGGATAATCGACTCCTGAGTAAAACTAAACAGATGTCCAAAAGTCTTACCAACCATTTCATTCTGATGAAAGTAAGGTAAATCGTTACAGGAGTCTCGCGTTTTTAAAAACAAACAATGCATGAGATGTCCAAGAGATTAACCGTCAAAAATTTGCATTTGTTTCAGTGCGCGAAAAACTCACTTTACCCACCGTTAGTATGGGTTTCCCGAGGTAAAGTTAGTGGGATTTATATCTCGTCGAAGCCGACGTTATTATAGATGTAGTGTATCTGATAAGTTATAAAGTAAACACAATTGAATTACTCACGAGAGCAAACAGTTTTGATAAAAGTGAGTATAATGTTGCAATCAATTTATAGTTTGTTCATTATAAACTGAGTACTCAGCAGAATTTATAATAAATTAAAAATATAATTAATTGGGCCAATTGGTGTTTACTTTTGAGAGTCCTGAAACGTTTATACTAGTTTTTAGTAACACGCAAGATTTCATACTAAAAATAGTAAAGTTGACTGCGAAACAGCTGAAGGAAAACTTTATGCAGCGCTCTTGAAGTGCCTACATCTGTCTTGCTGCACGTGTAGAATATGTTTTCGTTGCATGTAATAACATTCAGAAACACTGTATCCATATAAATTAAATGATAAGCAGTACAACATTGTTGCTAGAAGCAATTTATTTCATCGGCTGGTAACAATTACGTTTGTTGGTTACGAGGTTATTCGTGTGAATTATTTAATTGTTGAGTTGCTCAAAAGATAAGCTCGCGTATGCTCGCAGCAAAGCAAGTATGTACGATACGCTGTGTTAATCTATATATGTACGGACACAAAGACTATGTTGAATAGTGACTGGTTAGGCAATTGTAGCACTGCGACACGCAGGAGATGCTGATGCCACTGGACCGGTTATACCTGATCACAGTGACAATGTTGAGTTGATATTGCTAAAGTCATGTTCCTGAAGTCCTATATGTGTTCCAAGGTTTCTTTGGTGTACGTTGGCAGCATTGTGACAGGCTGATACTGTTGGACCTGTTAGGATACTGTTGGACCTGTTAGAAATGGTAACAGAGACAATGCTGAGCAGACGCTTGTGGTGCCAAGTACTAGCAGTCCTATATTTGCTCCAATGTTGATCGAGCTTGGTCTGGCAGCATCATGACACGCAGGAGATGATGACAGAACTGTACCTGATAGACCAGTTGACAAAATCAATAGTCGAACAGACCCCGGCGACGTCTTGTAATGTTTGTGCTCCAAGTCTTGTGTTGCGTGTGTTGGCAGCATCGCGACACGCAGGAGACACTGACGGTGCTGGACCGACTGGACCTGGACACGGAGAAGCCGAGCGACGAAGAGTTGGCGAGGAAGTTTGGCTTCGAGGAGGATTACTTCTCAGGCACCTTGTCCTGGTGGCAGCACACCAAGCCACGCATGTGGTCGCTCTTCGACGAGCCGTACTCCTCCAACGCTGCCAAGGTAACCCGCCCTTTCAGTGGCGGCTCGTCGGTTGTTGCCAGGCGGGGCTGCAGACAGTCGGAACTGTACACTCTTTATAAACGCGCCTTAGACCAACGTCCACGAATGATTAGCCGGATACTAAGATCAGTTGTGACCACTCAGTAGTAAGGGGCACCTGCACATCAGCGTGTCAGTGGCTGTATAGTCAACCATCGCACAACTCTGTACAGCTCTTGGCAACTGCAGTTCTACCTGGCAACAACCCACGAACCACCACTGGGCCCTTTCACACAATCAAATTTTGCTTCAATTTTCTATCAAATTTATTGAATTCAATCTCTTAAATGTCGTGTGACGTCATGTTGACGTCATAACCGCGTCCATTTTGTCTATCAATTTATTGAATGTCACGATTTTCGTTTTGAACATGTTTACAATTTTCTCCAATCAAAATATCTTAGAATGGAGTAAAGATTTTTCTGGCAGTATTAATTCAAATAACATATTAGTTTTGAGTTCTGCATGCTAATTTAACCATATTAAAAGTAAAACCAAGCATTTTTTCTTTTAAATAATGTAAACTATACAAAAATTATAAGAAATGTTATGATAGCAAAACTAAATATTTTTGTGTCGTGCAAAGTTAGCAGATAATTGTAAAAAAATAGGTACATTATTTATTTTGTGCATAATTTGTTTACAAATCGTGTGATAACTTTTCAAGTGGTCTCTTCAATATTTATTGAATAAAATTTCTCGAACAGACATGCTATTCAATAAACAGAATTCAAGGAATTGAATTCAATAAATAGTTGATAGTGTGAAAGGGCCTTAACACGCCACACCCACCCGCCTCTCAGCCGCACTCTTAAAACACAACATACATGTTGTTATATCTAAGATCAAATATTTAAATATGAAGTAACACCAGGGAAGTTGCCCGCTGGGGGAATATATCAGTCGTACATGTTTAATAAATTTAGTTTATTACTATTTAAACTTTTTTTAATAAATTTATACCTCATTTCTTATTTACCCAAGTATCCAACGAAGATAGCATCCTACGTTATATAGTTTAGCACATTTTTTCTTACATTGTGGCTATAATATTCCTTAAGTTTCGCATCTTTTCTCGAGTTACCTTTGTCTCACGTACACACCTGCAGTTCTGCTTCGTGGGCATTGATTGCATCATGTCGGTGGACGTAGAGGAAAATATTTTTACATACCTAGGCTAAGCAACAAAATTTATGAAAGTTGTATTGTTATGATCCCTTATTGCTACTGATTGTGGGGCAAATATTATTCGAGCGCAAAGTAAATAATAATTATATTGTGAAGACAGTTTTCTTGAAAATAGTTTCAGTTGTGAGTTAAATATTTCTTTTTAAATGTGAGGTTTCGGGTAATTAGTTAACCTACGAAATTTTTCAAATTTAACAACAGATTAAAACCGCAGCTTTTTGGTCACGAAAATACAGAAACGCATAAACTTAATTCCTACCACAACTGGGATAGAGTATTTTGATACTTGTTGTCTATTAGGTTTAGAACAATTCTCCCAAAAACTAAGAAATGTAGTACCATGGTCTTAAAGAGAGTGGGTAGTATTACTGTGGTGTATAACAAGATTTTCTGTTGAATATTTGACTGACGGGCTATATTTCACGTCACTGTTTAAGGTGTTTATGTTTCATGCGACTCTCCTCTTATAAGTACATAGGATTCATTATACATTTTAATTTATATGTATCAGATAGGTTTTTGAGTATTTACACATACAGGACTATGTAGCATTTCTATCAGTACGAAGAATTGTGTACTGTATTATATGTAGCGCACTCAGAAATACTCACTTGGAAAAGGAGTCATAAAACTATGTGATGAAATTCTATGAACAGTTATATGTGCTTTAAATACATGTGTTCTATGGTTGGTATAAGGATGCATATCCGATCCAATATTAACAATACAAAAATCGTTTCATTTGTTTATTGTACAGCGTGCACAGTTAACGCCATGCATAAACTGAAGTTTTTTTTAAACAAAGCCATCACGTCATTGTTCACGAAGTCCTTGACATGGTTCTGTACTAAGAAATGTAATGGGTAATGGAGCTGCAAAAGATATTTTTCTCACAAGCCATCTTGTCTAAATGCGTAAATTCATCATAATGAATAAACATCTTGTCTTGTCCCATTCAGTCTAAATTGTAAAAAGTCAAATAATTTAACAAGGCCACATTCTATTTCAAAGCCGAAATCAACTTACAACTGTTGTTTGTTTTCATATTCTTTTCAATGAGTACCATGCTGCAGTGTATTAAAACTGAAGATAATTTATAAACTAATATTCTGTTACACACTCTTAATGATTGTGTTCCTCTGATAGTTATTTTGGAAAACAATAAAAATTCTAAAGAAATATAATATATAACTAAACGCCTACTGCAAGGATTACCCAGCTGCTTGTTTCTGGCTATTTTCGATTATTCTCAATTCAGAGCAATTAATTTCACCAAAAAGCTATGAGAAAATGATGAACTACGTTTATAAGCTAATTGGTTTTAATCTGGCGTGGGTTTGATGACTATTCGCCATAGAAATTACCGTTCAATTAATTGATGTTATTGACTGTGCTCATATTACGACTGTCATTTTTTTTTTCCTGCAGATCATCGGTGTGATCTCAGTGTTCTTCATCTGCGTGTCGATCCTGTCGTTCTGCCTGAAGACGCACCCGGACATGCGCGTGCCCATGATCAAGAACGTGACCGTCAACACGTCGGTCAACTCGTCCGCGTGGACGCTGGACAAGACGCAGACGAACGCTCACGACGCCTTCTTCTACATCGAGTGCGTGTGCAACGCGTGGTTCACCCTCGAGTTCTTCATCCGCTTCATCGCGTCGCCCAACAAGTGGGAGTTCATCCGCGCCTCCGTCAACATCATCGACTACGTGGCGACGCTCAGCTTCTACATCGACCTGGTGCTGCAGAAGTTCGCGTCGCACCTCGAGAACGCCGACATCCTCGAGTTCTTCAGCATCATCCGCATCATGCGGCTGTTCAAGCTGACGCGCCACTCGTCCGGCCTCAAGATCCTCATCCAGACGTTCCGCGCGTCAGCCAAGGAGCTGACCTTGCTGGTGTTCTTCCTCGTTCTTGGCATCGTCATCTTCGCCAGCCTCGTCTACTACGCCGAGCGCATCCAGGCGAACCCGCACAACGACTTCAACAGCATCCCTCTGGGTCTGTGGTGGGCGCTGGTCACCATGACGACCGTCGGCTATGGCGACATGGTGCCCAAGACGTACGTCGGCATGTTCGTGGGCGCACTATGCGCTCTGGCCGGCGTGCTGACAATCGCCCTGCCTGTGCCCGTCATCGTGTCCAACTTCGCCATGTATTACTCGCACACGCAGGCGCGCGCCAAACTGCCGAAGAAGCGGCGACGCGTGCTACCAGTGGAACAGCCGAGGGGCCCGCGACTTCCAGGGGCTCCCGTCGTGCCTGGGGGCCCCGTGGCGTGTGGGCCGGTTCCTGGCGCGGGGGGCTGCGTCGTGCCCCAGAACCGCCGCATGAACGCCATCAAGACCAACCACCCCAAAGACATGATGGGGCCGAAAATGGGTACGTTTCAGGGCACCACCTCCCACCCATGCTCTACGCGCACTGCCGCTATTCCCTGCCACATATCAAACACTTGCTCTACCCAACAACCTCACTGCACTGATATTTTATGGACTCCTAATGTCTTCCTAGTTCTCATGCAGCCTTCAGTTCAAACACAAATACAATTTAAATACAACCTCGCCGTTAGAAAAAAGCGTTAAAGTGTGCTTAACCGTTAGTTTATTATACTAAGGCTTATCTTAGAGGCAGAGCATTAATTTTTATTAGGCTGACCTTAAGGTCTTTTCTTTCGTTTTTATTTCAAGGTGGATGACATATTTCCTACATATTTATTTCATCAGTTTTCAGGACCGAAGTTGCTTAAGAACCTTCTGAATATAAGTTTTACAGTTTCATTTTTAACAAGTTGTGAGAGAAATGAATAATCATAATACCTTTTGCAGAAAATTTAATTTCTATATTTATATCATGACATAATTGGTGCTTCACAAAGTCCCTTCTATGAGAAGTCGAAAGCTAATTTTAGTTATTTGTCTAACAGCAAAGACTGAAGCTAGTTTCATTGTGTATAGGTTTTTTTATGTGCGCCGTAGTAAATCGATTTGTAACAAATTATTCCCACATTTTCATAGTTTTTTATATATCACATAACTAAGTACCTATATATTGCACATATGTGACAGTTTTTAGTTTATTCTGCGCGTGCAGCGCAAAGAGCGAATGTTCTTCCCTGAATTCTGCGAGAGTGTGATGTTTTTATTACGTCTACTGCATATTTGACAGGAAATTCATTATGTGAATGTCATTTCAGAATCTTGGTTTCAAGTCTAAATCATTTTGCACTGCTATGGATTAATTTTGAAATAGAAACTAACATTTTTTTTTTAATTCTTAATGCCACACAGTTTGAACTACTGAATATTTTAACTTGACATATTAGTACAGCGTACAACTCTCCCTACATAAGCCAGGGCCGATACCATAAGTTACTTTCAAAGCTACCGTGTAGTATAGAGAATATTTCTGTACACATTGCTAACTTAGTTCCTCTTGGGGGTTTTCCTTAAACGATATAAATACCAACATAAAAAGTGATGAAAATTACCTCTCTTGATCAAAATTGCTCATCTTTACAGTATCTCAATTAAGTCTTTAAGATAACTTATACCTAATAAATCTTATTTGTTCTATTTGCAGCGTCTCTCGCCCCCCCCCCTCCACCCACCACAACCATCAGACGTATTTCAACCCTTTACACAGTGGCTATAACATTAACAAATATTTTTTTTGGGCTCTCTGTCATTACAACATGTCCTGAAGTTAAAACTCAACCTGTCTCTCAGTGCGCACGCAACGTATATTCCCTCAACCCCACGTACTACACTGAAAAGATATCAACTAAAATAAATCACACGCAGAGCCTTAAATATGCTCCGTAGTGAAAAAAAGCGATATTGTACTGTTCCGCTTGTATGCATTACCTGTTTATTTGTATTTAATTAATTTTTTATTATTCCGTTAAGCCCATTGATTGGTTAAAAACCACTGCTCTTGGGAAGATGTCAATTTGTTACAACTCTACAATATACCATTTGCATACAATGTTTACAGTACACACTTTCATAACTTTAACACACAATAGGTGGATCATTCAGAAATTCATATACGAAATTAAATTATTTTTCCATTAATTATGATATTATATTTTTCTTAAACATTTTTTATTTGCATCAACTAGCTTTTTGAGATCACTTAGTAATTTATTAAATACTTGTCACACTGAATTCAGAACCTCAATGTATCATGTTAAACATACCAGTGTAAAATATATGTAACCTACTGGGATAGAATATTTTAAATAACTACAAAACATTTGTTTAAAATATGCACGCAGTGTTCGTACGTTGCTTAGTGAACCTGCAATTTGTAGTACTAAGTATTATAATTTTCTTTATGCTTTTCACTGTTATATCACATCAGTGTATGCGTCATTATTCCACGTGTTTTTACGTTTGTTTTTCATGGTGCAACACTTTCAGTGCTTCCTTTCATAACGTACAACACCTTAATAGTAGCAAATATGTTTCATATGTATGTATTTTATAAAAAATAGTGTATGCACTAATCCTAACCAAAACAGCACTTATTAGCACAGAAATCAAATTAAGTATAACTATAAAAACATAAGCACAAGTTTTTAAATGTATTTTCTTTACAGTGTTGCTTATTATCTTCTGTTAGTAAAAATTTGAAGGAAAGTATACCGTTGCCCATAATTGACAGATAAGTTTATAATGATGAACGAAACACCACACTTTGCTCATTTTTAAAATCAAGGAGTAAACAAATTACGTATTTTTAAAAGGAGGTATGTGCAGCAATTACAAAAACAATTAACGTATCTAAGCACAGAACTTTCAATGCAACTAAAGGCAACCAGTGTGACGTCACATTAATTGCAAATTATTAATACTTTTTGCCGTGTTCAAGGACACATTTAGCCATTACATATATAGGATGTCCCAAAATAACCTCTTACGAAGCACACCACGTGAATCCTAGGCTAAATTATAGACGAAAATGTTAGTGGCAAAATGTTGCGCGGTGGTATTTTATGTGCACAGTGTGGCAACATTGCACTGCATAGAGTCCTCTCTTGCGCTCTTACTGCTATTGTTCTGACCTGCATATTATGGGTGCAGGTTAAAATCCCGAGCAATGAAAACATAATCCTACGTTTACTCGATGTAACACAAATAAAATTATATCTGAAAGTGAAGCGCAAGAGAGGTCTATCTCCGTGCAGTTTTGCCACATTTTGCATGTAAAAATATCATCGTACAACGTTTTGCCACTAACATTTTACATTTTCGTTAGCTCAGGATTCACGTGGTGTAGTTATTATGCGGTCGGTTCTGCACATCCTGTATAAACTTATGTAACTTAGATTTTTCAATGTTTGTTGCAATGGTAGTTTACAATTAAATTTTATTGAATTGTGGACTTATGCCATTGCTCATGTTTAGCTGATCAAACCTGTGTCAAATGACAAAGTACAAAAACGAAAAATAAAAAACAAATATAAAACGCACATAAAAATATAGAAAAAAAGACATCCCAGAGGAATTCTGTCAATTCCATTTCTGGAATTCTTTGTTGTCTAATAAAACTTTTATTTTGAAAAAAGGGAGAAAATAAAATTGACAGAATTTCTCTGGGATTGCTTATATATATATATATATATATATATATATATATATATATATATATATAGTGTGCGTTTTATATTTGTTTTTTTTTCCTTGTTCGTTTTCGTACTTTGTCATACCAACACAGGTTTGATCAGCTAAACATGAGCAATGGCGTATGTCCACAAACCAATAAAATTTAATCATGTAACTTAGTCCTGAGTGCATTCCTTTCCTACACTGTAGAAAATCTCAGATTTCATGATGTAAACTTGACAAAAGACCAAATATTTCAGAGCTCACGTATCACAGACACCAGGAAAATTACTAACGGCGTATGTTTGTTTACGCCATGATTTTAGATGTACAGAGCAAAGTGCAGCACGATATATGTATGTCTTGGCTGTGTGTATGTGTGTTACGAAAGGTGCTTCCACTGCTTAACTGTGTACTTTTATATCCACAGTGTAGGGGAGGTAACGTAAGTGTGAGTGAAGACTGCAAATCTGAAAGTGAACCGTCTGCTGGACACGAGAAAGCACCAAATACGTCCACGAGGTCAGGCAGATGTGGTGTGGGTACGCTTCTATACCAAGTTCCAGGTTTACTCTACCCTTGTTCTGTGTTCTTTCTTTTTACAGCAGACAATGAGCGGCGCAATTCGAATCTGCGGACAAACGGGACGAAAACGAGCGGAGGGTCCGTCAGCCCGCCTTGAACGACATAGGGTAGACTCGATACACACTCGCCTGTCTTGTTTCTTGAACTACCCAGACCCGTAGCTATGCAACCTGCTAGACTTACAAGTGCTCTGTTGTTCTTGTGCTATGCCATAGCTCGCCGTCTTTGCGCGGAAATATTAGCGTTGGTATATCAGTACAGTGAACTATTTCATTGTTGTGTTTCCTCATCTTTCACTGAGTTATTTTTGTGGAATGCGGCACACAGTGGAATGACAAATGCTACAAATGTATGCAGTTTCTATTTCGTGAATAAGATATCGCTTACCTTATTATAGAATCATAGATAAGTATATGCTTGAAATAATTTCTCATTTGTTTTGTTAATACGGTATTATTTTTTAACGCCTTCTTCCAACTTGTTAGAATATGTTTACTCAAAATTTTCCAAATGTTTTTTTTTTTTTAATTTATAGGAATACAGTTGTTTACTTAATGGTAGTAGCTAATTTACCATGATACAAATACAGAACTCGCAATTATAGTAGTGATCGAGTATCCCTTATCTATTCATTCGTCTCACAATTTATAAATAAAAATTTATAAAATTAAGTCAAATTTCTATCCTTATCAAGTTAAGAAAATCTCATAATAATCCATACCATAGAAGCATCTCATCTGTGGTAAAAAAAAAATTGAATGCGATGTTCGACAAACAACAACCAGTTTAACTGAAATTACATTCTTCGCAAAATATTTCACTAAACTATATAGGTACCTATTAATGAAATAATTTTATTTAAAAATTTAGTCACGGCTTTTTAAATTTCCTGAACCTTAGAATATCTATCTGTTGTTTCCCTGAAGTGAAAATTAAAATTTCATGTATTTTCCTAAAATAAATTTATTTTAACTGGTTCACTGCGTTTAATTCTAGCTTAATAAAATGTCTTGACAAAATTGTATTCCTCTATGTTAAAGAGCTGCACTCAGACTACAGAAACAACTATAAAGAAACCCTCCATTGTATATTTAATTCATAACATACTTGTAACCTGTACGTTACGTTAAAAGTCTAAACTAAAAATCTATTGGAGTTTATTATATTGTTCAATAGTGGCAGACATGCTATAAAAACAGTAACAAAGCACAAAGACATAAAAACATACAATTATTTGAACTTAACGTGCACACAAAACCGTAAATAACTAGAAAAAATCAACATTTTTATTTAACGTCGAATGATGAATTATGTGTAATATGATACACATTTTATATACATTCAGTCACATACTGCTGTGGTTCTGGGTACATCACTCTTGAGCTTTCAATCTCGGATTTTTTTTTTATATATATATTTGTCAAGGTCATAAAAATACGCCTGGTCATTTCCAAATATAACTAAAATAATTTAAAGTGACTAATTATAATACGTTTGCTTGCTGAACAACATTTAATGTTAACAATGCCGACAACAAACTCCGATGTACACAGCTATAACCCTTCAGAGTGGGCTTCTCGTTAGAGTATGATCCGAAACACCGACTGTTTAATTCGTACCTTCGCGTAATACAGACTGTTCCAAAATGATCTTTACAAATTTGACAGCTAGTATTTCAGAAACGGGAAAAGATACAGCGACGTGGTATGTGACACAATGTTCAAACACAACTAAAGTTTTAAAGAGTTTTAATAGAGTAAAATGTGTGTGCCATCTGTAGCACGCAGGTTATCTGAGTTACATTTCAGTTCCGGCAACGTCCGGACAAGCATAATCTCATTAACGTGTTCAATTGCTGCTATTACGCGAGCATGCAATTCATGCAGATCCCGTGCTGGGATCTTTCTTAAAGCTCCATTAGAAAAAAAACAGTGGGATTTTTTTCTGGAGACATTAGGGGCCAGGGAATGGGTCCTCCTGTGTCGATCCAGCGACCTGGAAATGCATCATCCAAAGCCACCCTTACGACCAAGGTCCATTGAGGAGGGCATTATCCTGCGGCACGTGTTAGTTTGCAGATCTTTGACCTGTGGAAATGCAAACTGTTCCAGCATGTCCAGGCAAACAGTCAAAGTAGTTGAGGCTTCTGCTAAGAATTTGGGCCACACCACACAGTCATGAAGCAGACGACACCACACGTCCAACTTCAACTTGCTGACTGTCTCGCCAAAGTTCAATGTTAAGGCCATGAACTTTCATAGATTTCAAACCATCGCAAATAACTATAATATTTTTAACCAAATGTTTTGAAAAAAAAATGAGACTTTTGACAGTCATACGATACACAATTTTGCCAGAGCGTTTTTTTAAATAATGTACCGTTTGCTAGCAAAAAATTATTTTGCTTAATTTTGACTTATTTAGAACACAAAATATGTAATATTTCAAGGGCATAAATCTAAAAATCCGTTTCGTGTAATGCAACAGAAAAAAATCAGATACAAACTATGATATATAAGTTTTAAAACTGTAAGAATGAATTTTTGATATATGAACTAATTTGCGTTAAAAATTTTTTTCGAAACCACTGCAGAGCTAAAGAGCGTTTTAACTTTCCGGACACATTAGGACAATTTTCGTCCGTGAACATCATCTTTTTTATTTTATTATTTTTTTTTTTTTAGGAAATTTGGGTCGTCGTTGATGCAGCTCAGTATTTCAATTCCAAATGCTTTTTGCTTCGGCCTGTCATCATATTGAAGCGCATCCTTTGCACCGTCGTCGTGGATATCTGCAGCTCTCGAGAAGCACGAAGGATAAATTTGTAGAGGCTCCGGACAAATGCATGTTGCACCCGTTCCAGATGTGCATCACTCGCGCTTGGTTGTCCAGAACTCGTCCTCTTCATGACACTTCCTGTTTCCTTGAACCTCGCGTACCGTCGTCTGATGGTCGAGCGTGATGATGGTGTGCATCTGTAACGTGTCCGGAACTTCCAATGGATCTGGGTGTCAGACCTGGTCTCTGTAAACCAATCGACACAGCACGCATCTGCTAAGGGGGAGGTGTCATTTGTTTTCACAGACTAACCTGCTGTTACAGACACCAAACAAAACTTTAGGTGTGAGTGAACATTGTGCCGCAAACCGCACCTTTCTATATTTCCCCGTCTTTGATGTAAACCATCAAAGATGTAAATATCATTTTGGAACATTTTGTAAACTGATTATGATTGCCTGTGGTTCTGGCATGCAAAGGACAATGAAGGTCATTTAAAAAAAATATTGTGAGCTTCAATTAAGGGATTAGGCATGATTAGATATCTTTCACACTTGGGCATTGCAATTCTACTGATATTTCTTTGTGTACGAGAGAACTTGCTGGTTTACTGATAATTAAAACAGCTTGTTTCAAATTTCTGCTTCATTGTGGGAAACATATTTTTGTTAAAAGTATCATAGTACATACGCATTTAAAAAAAAAGTATCACAACATATATATGCATAAACTTCGGTGTAAATTAATCAATTCTTACCTGTAATTTGTCTTATTGGCACACCATTTTGTAATAGTTTTCAAAGTTTACGAAATATTAAGTTTATTATTAATAAGTATGTAAACAAAACAGTCTGGTTATATCTGCTCAAGGGCATAGACTTCTATGGAAAAATACGTTGTTTATAATCTAGAAACATTACATATTTGGATTAAATTTCACTTATTTTATTAAGTTAAACTTTATGTGAGCATTTCATTCGCTATTTAGTTATAGAACTTACTTGTTGAATACGTTATAAAAGAAACAAACATGCTCACCAATTAAGAGTTCCATGAATAGATATTCTAAGTTTAAAGCTAGGGCAAGAACCAGATACGCAATAGTTTCCTTTATCAGTACGTTTGTTAACGGGTGTGTGCAATAGTTAATTATATGTAAACATAGACAGTTAATTAAGTACTAAATAATCAAACATTTTAATGCTTAGTCTAAATGAATTAATAAATTATAATGGGTAGTTTTAAATTACACACTAGTAATATATTAATGAAATAATTTTCTTATTTGAAAGTAGGCCTACTGACACGAAAATTACTGCCATAAACATTTGAGGACAATATCGGTATTCAGAAACAAAACCTTTCAAGGTAGTTTGAGAAGAAATTAAATGCCTATTTTGTAATTATTTAAACGCCAGAGACCATAAATATAGCATAGTAACCCAAAAAACTTGTCAACATAAGTATATTTTGGTTTATCAGAGATAAAAAGATAAACATTTTCAACAGTCATAATTGTCTACGTGTCCTCGTGTTTCTGAACATACTATGGATTTCCATTCACTGATGTGAGTTTGCATTAGAATAGTTTAAGAGTTACTCCGGTATGACAAAATCTACTACTTGATTTGGTTCAGAGCCGTAATAATATTTAAGTGATTTTCCGGTTAAAGTTATTCACCCGAGTAGGTTCAAACTCTTTTTGGATTTTCTTTAAACTGCTGTGATAATTCGTATCAAAACATAATTTAACATGGAGCAGATACAGTATGTGGCCAGTTGCCAAAATCTCAGCCACATGTGCATATATTTGTCGAGAAAATTATGTGAAGCTGGATTCACTCGGCTATGAAAGCTTTTACTTTTGCCATTACTAACACAGGTGTTCTATTTAACTTAAGCCTATATTTCTTGTAACTTGTCTTTTTTTTTTTTACTATGAGCAGTATTTATCGAAATTAAACGATTGAACCAAAAGTAGCCTACCTGGAGAGCACATATATGCAATCAACTAAACTGCTTATGGATATTGCTGCTAATTTTATTTGTTTCTATTGGATTTCACGTAGCATTTCTTTAAATAATTATGTAAGCAAATTTGTTTTAGTTAATGAAGTGGTTTTAGTATTCAGTTTTCTTATGAGTGCAAGATATTTTTTTTAATTTTAATGTTTGTTTCTACTAAGTGATATTTTAGTTGTAAATGCATATTTATAATCAAGTGCTTGTATTGAACAGTAACGTAATAACGTTGTATTACATCAAATACATTGCCAGGCTGTAGAAAGTTATTTCAAATTTCCAGTAGTTTGTGCTTGTTGCTGATTTGAGATAATATAGTTGTTACTAAGAATACGTAGCGCATGTGTAATGGGATTTGGTACTATTTAAGTAATCGTATTACCAATGATATAAAGCATATTAATACAACTGTCTGCACTTTAAACTTCATATGATGTAATCCATTTTTAAGTTCATTTTATATAACTAGTATAGCTCTATCCTAATTTTTTACACCAAATTAATGATACTTTTCGCAAAATTATTTTTCCAGTGAGTTTGTAACTGAATAGGAGAATATTTTTTTTAACCTGAATTTCAAAATCGATGACATATTTTATATAAAAATTGTAACCGTCCTCGCTATTAGAAATTTTAATTTGCGGTGAATAATGGCAATCCCTTGCTATAATCATAATCGAATATCGCTACACTTGTAAATAAAAATGTACACTCTTTTTATAGCTAGCAGCCCTAAGGTATATGTGAGTAATTAAGTAACCTATAGCTGAAATTATAGTAAAATTTCCTTCTTTAGTGACTTTTGGTACGACTTTAAGATATGTACATTATTTTAGTACTATTTTTGAACATGAATCGCTTCTTAAAATGAACCGATAAAGTTCTGTATCCAGCAAAGGAGAGATATTTCACATAAGACAAGAGTTATTATTTGTTAATAACTATGTATACGTTTAAATAAATGCTTGTTGTAAAGGGGAGCTCAGCTATGCGACCTGTGCGTGAAGATTGTTGTGTTGTACATAGACAGCCCTAGTTTGCCAGGAAATATGTCTCGCTACCTACGTGTAAGAAAACCTAGCAGAAGAGCTACTCTATTAATCAGGGGGCCTATTCTGTAACTTTTTTTCAGTCCATTATACGATTTTCATACAAAAACGGTTACTGGGTAACTACCTTTACGACGAGATTTCGTATTCTGTAACTAGAAATGGCGGATTCTAGAGTGTTGTTACGAGGCAAAGTGCATGAAAATGGCGCCACGACTGCCTTACAAAAGTCTCGCGACTCTCTTTATACTTATATAGATCGGGTTCTTGAGTGTTGTTACGAGGGAAAGTTAGTGAAAATGGCAGACATATTTCATGAAGTTGTGCTCTACGACCATCCTCGTTGGAAAACAAACACGACTGAAACGTTGCTTGGAAATATACAGAAACCGATTTTTTTATTTTCATTTAAACATGTAACATGTTTCGTAAATTATAGATCTATGTACATTAACTGTTACTGCCGACCACGGTCGTAGAAGAACAGGTCTGGACACTCGCCTATCTGCCAATGTATTTTGCTTGACCCCCTTGTTGTTTGGCTGTAGTTCGTCAAGTTACCGAGAATGTTGTACTTTTTGGCGCTGTGATCCGGGCGGTCGGACTCAAACTTCGCCCACTTGTTTTCCATTGTTAACATTATAAGGTAAAAAAAGATTTCTGGAGCCATGATTTATAATTGTGAGCGAAGGAAGTATTTCATAAATGAGTAAAAAATACGTTTTCATAAATTGTTTATCTTAGTGGAAGGGAAGTGGGCGGAGTATGAGCGGGGTCAAGTTTCCAGGCGAGTGTCCAGACCTGTTCATCTACGACCGTGCTGCCGACGCAAACGACAAATTCAATACAACATGCGTGCTTCTATCTCTTGGCCAGATATACTGACAAATACCAGTGCTGCTATCTCTTATTAGCGCGAGTTGATGTGATAATTTTAAAAGTTGTAATTATATTTGGAGCAAATAGGATTTATATTATTAAAAATTAAATTCAAGTGATTAGTAAATAAAAATCTATTTGTGAAATGTGAGAAAATATAATTGAGTAAATGTATGAAGGATTTCAGAGCGCATCCTACAGTCTGGCCAAGCATTTTGAGATTCTGATAAAAAGAGATGTTAAAGAATACGGTATAAAGACAGTAACGAGTGACTATTTTAATCGCTGTCGCTGCTAAACGATTCACAGGTGACGATATTTACTAGAGGTAAAGTTACAGAACAGTCCCCCAGGTCTGCCACCATGCTACCTACCCCATCTTCTCCACGATAACTTGTCGCAAAGCTGAGTACTCATATTACAGTAGCAGCTCATGGAAAGGAAAATAAGTGAAGTTAGACTTTTTTCAAGGTTGTAAAAGGAATGGAGGAGAAAACACCTCTTCAACAAACTTGATTAAAAAAAATAAAAATACTGTGAATAGCACTTGAGTGCGTGGTGTATAATTCTGCGTTAAAAGCATCAGTTTAATAATTGTATGTTTCTCGAAAGCATTTTGCAAAAATTAAAAAACAGCAATCCTAGACAATATTTATGCCAACTTTCTGAGTACATATACTTCTCAAGTAACGTATATCTGATGAGCCACCTCTGACGCCGAAGTCTCGTACATTTAATGGCGGCGCAAGAGATCACGCATAACGAATGCGTCATTCCGGTTAAATGTTTGCTCATAAAGTTCGCAAATATAATTACCCAGGATTGTCGTTTTGGAGAATTTATATATTGACTTTCAAAAAGTGTACATCTCAATTGTAGAACTCAACGCTTATTTATCTACCCCACCTTCTTAAACGCCAAAATTGACCGTCCAGGTTTACAAATAAGTAGACAGTTATGTAGTTAGAAGAATCTGAAATCTTGCTGGTGGCGGGATTACTAGAATACGAACCAGTGGCTCGGTCTGACAAGAAAATATGACGGAATCGATCATTCCCTGTGGTTGAACACCCTTCCGGAATCCGCCTAAAGTGATCTAATATAACAAACAAAAACATAGAATCAGGTCAGCCGGACCATAATACGAAACTGTGTCCTTTAGTAAGGCGAATTTAATGTTTAACCACACGCCCGCTCCCATAAATATGCATCGTATCCCTTAAATAATTGGTAATTTTACACCGCAAATGTAAGAAAATAGTCTTAGGCTTCTGAGGAACATGTGATTTTCTTCAGTTTTGATACAAAATTCCGTATTGCCTTGTAGACAAACGCTTCTGAATGAGAGGAGAGAGAAATCTATCAAGAACTCTAAGAGACATTTTCTCCACGTGAGCGATTTCTTGGCGAATATCTGGTACTGGTTTGCGTTAGTATTTTTAAAACCATTAGATCTGTGCAATGTATATGTGTGTTACATAATATATAATACCGTGGAAATAGCTAAAACACTTCTTGCAATACACACAAGTTCATATGAGAACATTAAATGCCATTAAACTCTGACATGGCGGAGTCACGTAGGCGCGACACAGTCGACATGACCTTCGTGACATGAAAAACAAAGAATATTCGCCAATCAGCACCTACGTTTCTGTGACGTGAGCTTGACAGAAATTGCGGACGTGATGCGAATTCCAAATGAAAATTATATCGACATCAATCGAAATGGAGTTTGATTTTGAACCCAAATTTTGGCGAAAATGGTGTGTTGGTAGTAAATTGCGTTTATTTATCTTAAGAGCATGGTTTAAGAGATATTTTCGTTGGTTATTGTAACTAAATCACATATTTGAAAGCAAATGTGTAATTGTGCCTATATTACCACATTTCGGAATGATAGTGGGTATTTAAAAAACATTACAAGTAAACGAAAAATGCTGAAATACTGTAAACATATGTGTCGTACTAGAGGTTAGTATGCAGTGACAATAAGCTATTTACATATATTGGTTTTTATTATTTGTCGCGCGGCAGCTAAACTAGTGTTCGAAATAACGAGAATTTTTAGTATCGCATCGCTTTTGTCGTGTCGCTTTGTCACGCCTATGTTTTCCACCATCATTGTTATAGCTACCGATATTAGCATGTTAACGTATTTAGTGTTTTCCATAGTTTAAAGTGTGAGAGGTTTAGGTGATATGACGTGAATATTTTTCCTGACACTAGTGATGCAATTTCCTTTCAATTACGTGTAAGAGAATTTTACTTCAAACGTCTTATGTAAGTTTCTCAACACTTCAGTAAAGTAATTTGTTCGTATAGGGCTGAGTAAATTATTAAGTTTTGTATTTTGTCTAACAGATGCGAATATCAAAATTCAACTTGGCTTTCATGTCAGGAAAGAAAGATGCTTCAACCGATTTCTGCTATGATACAAGCGAGGCTCGAACCGGCTGCAATGTGACAAACTAGGTTCATAATAGCCTATAACAGTAGTATAGGTCACTCGGATTTAGGCCTCAGGACATTTTAAGGGGATGGGAAGAAGCA